>MU698411.1:19366-77706 GCA_026770625.1 Nicotiana glauca | reverse complement strand
TTTTCCTAATTAATTTCCTTTTATTTATTTTTAATTTTGGAATTCTTTACTTGGGGTAAAAATCACGTGCTCACAGTTTTCACTATCAAGCCTCTCTCATTTTGCTATTTTTCTCAACTCACCATCGCCTTATGCTGCCCATGAGAGTTTTCACCGATAAGACTCTCATTTTATCATTTTCTCTCTTTGTGCTGAGAACAAGGTATTACCCATGATACAAGAAGATCATACTTTTACCATACACTTTGTTTGGCATCTTCAAAGATTAGTCGAAAGGTCTTTCTTTGGACCGTAATATAGGTTTTTGGACAGGGTTAGAAAGAAAGGGTGGCATGAAGGATCAAAATAATTTAAGATGAAAGGGTTCAAAATTACAACTTTTGGAATCAGATCTTTTGGCCAAATTAAACTTCTGCCCAGTTTCTTGGAGTCTGGGAAATTTTTTTTTTTAGATTTTTGCTTTGATGGGACCGAATCTCAGAGTAAGGCTACCTACGTATCCTTAAAAGGAATCAAGCCGAACGTAGTTCCAACCTGAAAGTTGTTTTGTTTCTGTTGACTTTTCTTTCTTTTCTTTTTTATTCTTTTTTCTTTTTTCTTTTCCTTTCTTTCTTGTGTATTTTTCTTCTTTTTTTCTCTTTTTTTTCTTTTCTCCCTTTTTTCTCTTTACCTTTGCTTTTTCTTCTTTTTCTCTTTTTCTTTTTCATTTCTAGTTCCTAACTCTATTTCTGATTTCAAAAGAGGGGTATGAAACAAAATAAATTAAGGCTCAAAAGGGGCGTCAAAAGATAAAAGTGTTTGTGTAGAAGAATAAAATACCTTCGTGATACCAAATATTAAAAATGCCAAGTACAAACATGCGATTTAAGAGAAGCAAAGAAATTATACATAGTATCTATTGATGGAATCAACACAAACAAAAAGTGCCATGGGCAATACCTTTGTCCCAGTGAATGACCATTGCCAGTTCGAAGCAGACTTGACTTACCTTATCTTGATGTGGAAGAATGCATTTCAACATTGACTGATCTACCTCAAACTTCTTGAGTGACATTACTTTATTGTATGCTCTCATCAACCTCTTGATTTCCCAGACTAACTACCTTAGTTTCACTCAATTCAATCTTAAGGTTATCTCAGAATGTGTGAATATTTACTTGTTTCCTCAAATGCATCCTTTTATCATATTCAAAACTGTGTTTTATTGCTTCATGATTAGACTAACTTTCAAGACCAGGCTGAGAATATGCGTGCATGTCATGTTACTAGAGTCAGCATGAAAAGATCTATAAAAGGAAAAGTTACCTAACCAAAAACTAACTATAACTAACAGAAAACAGGAGATTGCATTAGATAGATGGTGAAAAGGGTTTGAACAAAACAAGCAAAATAGACATAGGTTACAACCCTGGAACAATCCTAGATAACATTAGACAAGTTACTACAACTAAACGAACTAACACAAAATAAGAAGAAGAAGGGTTTGAACCACAAGGTAATATCCGAATTACAACCCTGAAATAACCCGGACAATAGAAATGACAACAAAATAAACCACCAAAACTCTTCTCTGGCTAGCCAAGAAAGGATTGTCTTTCCAAAAACCAAGCTCGGCATCTTAGCCACTAAGTTCCACATCAATATTACCAGAACCTCCACAAGTCTCCATCACGTTGACCTTAGCAAATAACTTTTGGGTCCTTTTTGCCAACTCGTTCTTAAGATCAACCTCTGGAATCAAGACTGATAGCATTGAAAACTTTGTGGTAAGAGTCCCTCCAAGGGATTCAGAAGAGTTCTCATATTCCTTTTCGACACAAATCATACCCACCATATGCGTCTCATTATGCAAAGGCAATGGACTTTGGCTAGTATCTACTGCATTTGGATTTTGCATGGTAATGTCACCTGCATCAATAAACTTCTGTACTACTCTTTTCAGATGCCAACACTTTTCTATGTTGTGCCCCGGGGCATTAGGGCAATATGTACACCTTTGAGAAAAATTAGAATTCTTTAGAAGGGGGTTCGACCTTTTTATCTGAATTGGATTCAACATGTCCAATTGCCTCGGCCTTTGGGATAGACTGGCATAGATTCTCCAATAGGAGGGAAAGACTTTTCTCTTTGCTGCTTCCTTCTCATTTTGTACTCCGGCCTTGTTTGGAACCTCTTTCGGGTAGGTGGTTGATATTCTTGTAAAGGTAGGTAAGACATTTATGGAGGGGGTGCAAGCCGTTGCAGCTTTCGTGGGTGTGGAGCATATGGCGGTGCATTGTGGATAAAGTACTAGGAAGGTGATGTATCACTTTGGGGATTTTATGGAGGAAAGTAGCATTAGTGAGGATCATCTGGAGTATGAGAATATTCGTGGGATCGGTATTGAGGTTGAAAGAATTTAGCAGGAATGCCCACCGGATCCTGTCATTGGCGGGGCTTAGCAATATCATTTCTATCAATCAGAGAACAGATTTGAGCAACTTGTTTATTCCATTTAGACCAAAACTCCTTAAAACTTTTCTTGGGTTTCTTTTCTATCTGAGATAGGGAGGAGCGGTCTGGGATAATATCTACATTGTACTAATAGTGCTGAACAAAATCTTAAGCCATGTCACCCATGCATGCCACTTACTGACAACTTGACGAGTATACCTTTCCAAGACCGTGCTACTCAAGCTCTCACTAAAATACGCCATTAATAACTTATCTTTTCTGCTAGCACTTTTCATTTTGCTGCAATAACTCCTCAGATGGGCTACTGAATCTCCACACCTGTCATACAATTTAAACTTTGGCATTTTAAACCCCACGTGCAGTTGAATATTAGGAAACATACATAAGTCATTGCAAGACACGTTAATCTAATTTCCTATCTCTTGCATTTTTTGTAAGGATTGTTCTATACCTTTCAGCTTTCTAAATATCTCATCTCGCCCTTCTTTCTTTGTGAACTTTTCATTTTCAGCATGAGGCTCATTCTGAGGACTATGATTATATGAGTCTGGGACCTGATGGCCAACTCTAGAGAGTAGTATTGGGCATCATGAGGTTCGAACTAGTGTTCATCGTTGGACCTAAAAAGAGGTTGTTGAGAAGTTATGATGGTGGAGGTAGTGGATATGACAGGAGGGTTATTTTTGGGAAAGGTAGTTAGAGGATGAAATATGGAGCTACTAGGGAGGTTGGGAAAACTATGATAAGAAGGAAAATCTGGAGAGTATGGTGATCATCTGGCACTGTGATCGGAGCTTGGATAAGGGTAGAATCTAGGGCGGCGGGGGTGGTGCCTTCCCAGCCATCCAAGCCTGATACATGTCCGTCATGTGTCGTCTTAACATCCTTACCTCTTCAACCAACCCAGTATCCTATTCAACCAATTGCTTTTGGGCACCAGTATCAACCAACTCAATTTCATTGTCGTCTGCCATTGGCTTTCGACTTTATGTTGTAGGGAAGAGTTATTAGTTTAAGAACCACAAACCAACCACCCTTCTGCTATAATGAAGTTAACAAAGAGGAACAAAATGAAGTCATCATGTTAATGTTAGGGCATTTAACATAAGATAATCTCACATTATATGCAATACACCTAGTCATAGTTATTGGTTCTAAAATGACTTCGAGGGTAAGAAGGTTATATGCCATCATCCCAATTTCACTCTTCTTGCCCTGTTTCCTCTTCATTTTCTCTTTAACGCTCCCGGGTTTTTAATTTTCTTTCCTCCCCTTTCTTTCTGATTATCTCTCTTTTCTATCCTACGATTTCTTATATCCCACAATTTCATCCTCTTTTATTTTTTTTAAGAAAATAATTCGATCGAACCCTATATAGGTTGCCTACTTATCATGTCCCTCATGAATCATATCAAGCGTAGTTTTGGAAAAGTGATGGATAAAATAAACTAAAAACAAAATCTTTTTGGATTTTTCATTTTTTTTTGGTTTTTCAAATACAAAACAGTAAGTACGATAATAAAAGACTCGACAAACTCAACTAGACTATGATAGTCTCTAACATCACCTAAAAGACGCAATATTACTGGACAGGACTACAAAGTGAAAGACAAACATAAAAAGAGACTCAAAACATATAAAGGGCTACTTAAGCAGCTCCTAAATGCAGTGGTCCTGGGGTATCTGGCATGCTCGAGCACTGGTAAATGGATCCTTACTTGAATGAGAAAGATAAGACCAAATAGGGTTAGTGACTCGAGACACTATGTGAGACCATATTCCTATTGAGTCATGCAAGGCATGAATGAGGCTATCTTTGTAAAATGACCTATGCGACCTAAATGTGGCTATAAGTGCAAACTCAACAAGGGTGACCACTAAGAAAATGGAAAAATATCTCAAAAAGACCCACATGACCCCCAAGCTCTCGAGAATCACGGTCGTTAAGAATACTTTGCACAAATGACCCTACTTTGCAGAAATGGCCTAAGTAGCGAAAATGACTAAGTGTGCAGATTTAACAAGAATGGACCTTAACATAGAGGATACCTTGTTGTGGACTTAGGAATCTAAGACATGGGCCACTGAGCTACTTTTGTGAAAATAACCTCATTTTGCAAGAACAGCCGATGTGGCCAAAAGTGGCTAGACATATAAATTCAACAAGGACGGGCCTTGAAGTAAGGAGACAGCTAATTGTGGATTCTAGACTCTCCAAACACGATTCAACAAGTCACTTCGCAAAATAGCCCTATTTTTTAAAAAGGCTGATGTGGCCAAACTGGCTAGACATGCAACATTTGGCTAAGACTCTCGCGAAGCCAAGAACCTAAGACATACTAGGAAGACCAGACCCTATGTGGGTTGCCTACGTATCCCTCCCCGAAAGACAAGAATTAGTTATGTGTAGTTCGGGAAGATTGGACACGGGAGAGAATTTAAAAAAAACACTGATTTTAAGAAAACATATTTTTTGTTTTTTAAAAAAATGATGAAAGATGTAAAATCTTTTTAGATTTCTTTTTCTCTTTTTTTTATTGTTTTTTTTGAAAAAACGATGGAAAAGTGCAAAATATTTTTGAATTTTTCATTTTCATTTTTTTTCTTGAAAAAGTTGTGAAAGAAAAATTTAACTGGGCCCTACTTGCTTCATCTTTATACTTCACCCTCTTTTCTTTCTCATTTACCATCAACTACCATTGGTCGCTAAATGACCCCTTTACCCTTAAAGCATGTAGCATGTAGCACATAGGGATGATTAAATGTCTTTTTGGGCCATGAGCCCGTTTTGACATAATTTGGATATGCCTCCTATAAAGGGACATGGTGCTTGGGTCGAGCCCTACAAAGTGTAACTGACATGATTCAAATACGCATGACCTAATGGCTAACCTAAGTTTGGAGTTTACTAGACAAGGCAATGGTCGATGGCGGCTGCTCTAGCTGTCTGCCCACTCCACGCTCCCACGCCACCCCCCTAAAGACACGGTTGACTCACAAAAAGGCCGTGTACACTCAAAAATACTTTGGAAGACTTGTTGCAGAAAGAAAACCCGGGGTTATGCAAATGATGACAGTTATAAAGCAGTAAATACATAACAAGAAAACTGTAAATACATAAACAATTAGCAAATAATAACAAAGTATAAAAACATAATCAAAATCAGATAAAGCTAATAAAAAAACATAAAAACCTCATGCGAATATTCTAAAAAGCCAACAAGATCGTAGTATCAGCTTAAACCAGCAACTCCCCAGCAGAGTCGCAAGAGCTGTCACACCCCTTTTTTCCCACCTCACTAATCCTCTTTAAATATATAAAGTGATTTTATGAAGCTCGAAAGGTTTTTCAAATTGGAAAGGTGACAAATATTGTGTTTTAAAAGATTGTTCAGAGCCGCCACCTGACATTTGATTTCGATGTGTCAGGTCACCATCTTTTAGAAATAATTTTTCTTTTAAAACACTTTGGACTCCAAAAATAAGTCTGCACCATAGTTCTAGGTAAGGGGGTTCATTTGATTCGAGGAGAAGGTGTTAGGCATTCCCTGAGTCCTATGAAAGTCACGGTTGCGTACTCGATCTAGTTGACTTATAAAATATTCAAATTGAGATAAAAATAACCACAGAAAATAAAACTAAATACACAAGAGGCTTAGGGTTGTTCCGCCTAATAGAAGAAAAACTAAAATTAAAATACTACGACTTCTACTTTCAGACTCCAAATACAAATACTTCGGGCATACCCCGGATAAGAATATATACAAACTTCACGCAACATTCAGCGAATAATAAACTAAAAGAATCGACCTCTCACCTCAAAACTAAAAGAAAACAAATAGAGAAATCCTAATATTGCCTACCCAAGTTACGGCCTAAATATGCTCCTAGCGATTCTTAATTAAGTAATATAAATTTAAAAGGAGTGAAACAGCAACAACGAGGCCCTCAATTGTTCTTGTCTTTCAGTAAATTTGGTTTGTTTTATTTAATTCAAAATTTTTTCCCTAGTGACTCACTGAATCTTTCAACAGTAAACAATATCCGTTTTCTTCACTTCAACTATCTACATAATTATGAGCACGTAATTTTTGCCTCACATGAATTACTCCTACAAAATCAAAATAAAAATATTTATTTTATTGTGTGCAATTTTTGTGAATTTTTCGTGATATTTTTAGTAATTGTTAGCACTTGTGTGTGCGTTTCTGTTGTTTAAATTAATAGAAAAATACAAAAAATATGTTACAATTGTGTTTACAATTTAAATCAATATTTTGGAATTAATCAACAATCAATTATTTTACAAAAAGAGTGAAAATCATTAAAAAAAATGTATTTTTGCATTTTTCAGTGTTTTGTTTTAAAGCAAATATACCCCTAGGCAGGATGCCTAGTGGCTAATATATAAATATAATCCCAAATGGGGTCCAAAAAATACAATGTGGCCAACTTACCATAAAAATGTATAAAGCTGCTAGCTAATACTAAAAATAGAAGACAAAAGCCTAAAACACTAGCTATTACATCATGTAATGCAGCATAAGTCCATCTCCTGTCAGTGTATGTGAATCCAAATGGCAAAGGCAAACACCAAGCAGCACCTAAAAATCTCTCACCAGGCGCCAAAGTATACATTCCAAAGACCAAATTGAATACCAATCCATCACCCCAACAGTTTGAACTCAGCAATGCTATAATGAACCATCCATAACTTAAATGATACCTCATCTCGATTACCTTATGTATTGTTGTATCATCTCCAGAATGAGTGTGTAAACACACTAAGACCACTGAAACATGACAACACAGTACACAAAGTAATATAAGCCAAATGTGCTGCAAAATAGGATGTGAACTCCATTGAATATCTGCAGCTTCTAATATGTGTATTGAGATCCCAGATGATAGTTTTGATGACCTTAATATCCATACTAACACTAAATGTAGAGAAAACCTGCACCTTGCTAGGAACAAACTTATCAAACACCTAACTGATATGTCATGCCCATCCTGCAATTCAGTGTGTACCAATGTATGTTCCTGTATATACAATGGACTATTAGGGATTATATCAGGCTGTCGAAATAGTTTCCACTGCCTTAGCATGTCCAAACCATAGATCAGTAATATCGTCAAGGCTGTTAGCACAACCCTATTGTCTATCAGTAGTTCAGTACTGTACCTATTAACAATCCTTTGTGTTTCCCAACCATATATCCATAGAGTATCTGTATGATAACATACTAATACCACTGAGTAACACCCTATAAATATACAGTAGAAAACTATAGCAATCAAACTTAAGACCAATCCTTGTGTTTCAGTTAATCCCATACAGTATAATGAGCTAACATTTAAAGTTAAACGATCAACTACCTTAACCTGTAGATACAACTTTCTGAACCTTGCTAAACAGCCCCTAGATTGAGCATGAAACCATGCTAATACCACTGAGTAGCTATTCATCAAAATCCAGACATACTGAGGCTTAGGTAGACATAAGCATAGATAGCTCATCAGTCTGGTGCTTTTCTCTTAGCTATCCTAACTCTAAGGTTAGGAATTTGAGCTTTGTCCATATTGATTAGTACCTTTCCTTCCCTTTGTAACTCATGAAATGAGTGAAATATAATTGTACCTGCAAAACAGAAAACATGGTTAGCTAAAAAATCTGCCACTTTGTTGCCTTCCTTTAACACATGTTGGAACAACACATTATATGAATTCTTGATCTCCTTAATCCTCCTCACTTCTGCCCCTATACACCATGGTGTCTCCCACTCCTCCTCAATTATTTTCTTCATTACCAATGAATCAGTTTCCATAATCAAAGGATGAAGCTGCTTCTATACACAGAATAGGAGTCCCTCAACTATTGCTTTTGCCTCAGCTACTATGTTTGTTGCCTCTCCTATTTCTTTTGCTGCTGCATATATCAAGTCCCCCTTATCATCTCTAACACAAAATCCATAAGAGCTAGGACCCGGATTCCCCTTTGAAGCCCCATCTGTATTGCACTTGAACCACCCTTGATATGGCATTTTCCAACTGACTCTTCTTGTAACCACCATTAGTCTATAACCCTCAAAAAATCTGATCATATCTGGCCATAATAATGGGATCCCAAGGAGCCAAGAATATCTCACCCTTGCCAAATAATACAATGTTTTATTCACCTCATGTATCACCCTACTACAGGACACATTTCCCCCATACTTGATTGTGTTCCTTCTCTTCCAAAGTTCCCAAAGAATTATAGCTGGAGCTGCTTGGTACAAAGGTCTTAATTTGGGATAGCATTTTGCCTTCTACCATTCCCTTATAAACTGATGTACTTGCACCATATTGATCACCAATCCTGATGGCTGTGTGAATGCTCTCCATACCTTATTTGCTATCTCACTAGTTAGGAACAAGTGTTGGAAAGAATCCTCTTGAGATGGTGAATAACACCAACACTTCGAGACCACCATGTAACCCCCTCTTCTCCATATATTATCTGTAGGCACTTTTCCTCTCCAGATTCTCCACATGAAGAATGAAATTTTGAAAGGTAATCCTTTAGTCCACATCTTTGCAAATTCAGAATTAGGAGGTTCCCTATGTCTCATTATTCTCCATGCACTACTCACAGAAAATTTACCTGAAGATGTAGGCATCCACCTAGGAGTATCCCATAACTCCTCTTCATTGTAAAAAGGAATCTCCTGCCTAATATAATCTACAATGTCTTGAGGGAAGGTTTGGTTTAACATTGTATCATCCCAATGATCTTCAGATCTCAGGCCAGCCACTTCTTGCAGTTCTTCATTTATGATGAAATCTGGAGGCAGTACATGATATAAAGCTCCCAAACTAGTCCAATTCTCATGCCATACATTAGTAGTTCCCCTATTCATTTCCCACAGAATTTCATGCTCCACTTCTTCCCTAGCCTCAAGCATTTTACTCCAAACGTGAGATCCCCCTCTAAATTGAACTACAGTAGGTATCTCTTTCTTGCAATACTTATTCCACATAAAGTTGGACCATAATGATTTTGTTGTTCTGAAGTTCCACCATAGTTTTGCAAATAAAGCCTTGGACACATCAAATAAAAATCTGAAGCCTATTCCCCCTTCCTCCTTAGGTAAACATAAATTCAGCCACTTTGTCCTATGTCTGCTTCTTCCTTCTTCCTTATTGCTCCAGAAGAACCTTGCAAAAATTTTATGTAGATGTTCCAACACATTGTGAGGAGGATCAAGAACTGATAGGATGTGTGTAGGAATGCTTTGCAAGACACTTGCAATCAATGTAGCCTTCCCTCCATATGATAGCAATTTGCTCTTCCATGAGTGAAGCTTTGCCTTAACCTTTTGAATCAGATCATTGTAATACTTCTTCCTTCTTCTTGTGTAAAAGATTGGACACCCAAGATAGGTAAATGGAAATTTTCCTTTAGAAAATCCAGTGATAGCAGCTACTGAGTTCACCAATACTCTAGACACCGTTGAATGCATATAGAAGGAGCTCTTTGTCTTGTTGATCATCTGTCCAGAAGTACTCTCATATAGTTTCAACACATCAATTATCTTCTGAAGGGAATATGAATCTGCAGATGCAAAAATGATAGTATCATCTACATAAGCTAAGTGATTCAAAGGATCTGACCATTTTGGCATGCCAAATCCCCTAAACTGCCTATCTTCAAACAACTTATTCAACGCCCTTGATAACACTTCTGCTGAGATTATAAACAATGCTGGTGAGAGAGGGTCTCCTTGTTTCACACCCCTTGTTGAATGAAAAAATCCTGAAGCCTGGCCATTCACCATAACTGAGTACCAGTTGTTAGAGATTAGATTCCAAACCATATTGATAAAGCATTCAGCAAACCCCATCCTTTTCAAAACATGCAACAAATATTTCCAAGATACCTTATCATATGCCTTGGCCATATCAAGCTTGATCACCACATTAGCAGGCTTCCCTCTTAGTCTTATATCAGTGACAATCTCCTGTGTCAATAATATATTTTCAAATATACTCCTTTCCTTTACAAAACCAGACTGATTTGTTGAGATCAATGAGGGAAGAATCTTTTTAAGTCTATCATGGACCACTCTTGAAAATACCTTATTAATAAAGTTGCTTAAGCTTATAAGTCTAAGGTCAGAGAAGGTTTGTACCTGTGGCGTTTTGGGCAGTAGTACAAGGTTGGTGTGTGTAATAGACTTAGGTAATGGATTACCTTCAAAGAACAGCACAACCAATGTATGAATATCTCCCTTCACAATCTCCCAGTATGCTTGAAAAAACAAACCAGAAAAACCATCTAGACCACTTGCACTTTCACTACTTAATGCAAAGACAACATTCTTTACCTCCTCCATGGTTGGCAATATGCATAGCTCCATGTTCTGCTCCCTTGTGATCATTGTAGGTACATTATTCAACATATCAAAACCTGCAGGATCACCTTCCATAGTAAATTGTTTCTGAAAGAATTCTACTGCAGCTTGTGATAGTTTCTCTTGATCTTCAATCCATGAACCATCACCATTCTGAATTCTTCTCTGTTGTAACTTTTGCCTCTTCCCATTGACACAATTATGAAAAAATCTAGGGTTTCTATCACCTTCTTCAAACCATTTCATTCCTGCTTTTTGTTTCCAGTATTCTTTTTCAAAGCTTAGGTATTTCTTTAGCTCAGCTTGAGCCTGCTGGAGAACAATTCTATTTTGTATTGAAGGCTCCTCCTCAAACAACATCTCTTTAATCCTCACTACATCCTCTCGAATGGCTAATTGTTTGAAAATATCACCATAGGTCAATTTACTCCATTTTGATAAAGCAACCTTGACCCTATTCAACTTGTGCTTGAACATCAAAAAAGGATCCCCCACAAAGTCTGCAATCCAATTCTGCCTCACCACATCCATAAAAGAATCATGTTTTGTCCAGAAATTCAAGAACTTGAATGGCTTTACAAACTTCATAGCTTCCTCTCCACAACTCATTAGCAAAGCTGAGCCTGTCCTAATGACGTGTTCCACTTCAATTGTTGGAAACAAAGTTTGAAAGGGAAAATTTACAAGAATCCTATCCAATATTTTAAAGATACATTCTTCATTTGGCCTGCCATTCCACCAAGTGAAAGGACTACCCTTGTACCCCAAATCAAACAACCCACAAGAGTTGACACAAAAAGCAAAGTCTTCATACTCTGGAGGATATACTGGCAGCCCCCCAATCTTCTCTTCCTCTCCAAGAACAACATTGAAATCACCCCCACTAACCATGGCAATTCCATATCACTAGCCAAGTACTAAAGATTGTCCCACAACTCTAGTCTCTCCAAAGCACAACACTTAGCATATACAAAAGTCATCATAATGTATTTGCCAAGATCTTGATGATATACTCTGATTGTCATTTGTTGATCAGTGTCTATCAATAAATCCCATTCTACCACAACATCAAAGAACAACCAAATCTTCCCATTCACATTTGATATTGCAGCTTCCATACCTAGCCTTCTTCTTTATTTTTTAAGAAACTTCTATTTTTGCTTTGGTTCCATAAGTGCAACAATAAAGAAACCATGCTCCTTCTGCATATTAATAACCCTTTGAAAGGCCTGCTGTGTCTTTACAGACCTTATATTCCATATGAAGGTCTTGATCATCATCTTGAAACATTAGAGGCTGCCCTCCTAGGCAATATTCTTATAGGTTGCAATGGTTCTTTATGTTGATTTTTCTTCCCTTTCCTTCCACTTGTAATTGCTGATTTTGGAGACAAGTCCCCATCCCTTGCAAGTGCCTTAAAGTTTTCAACAGTCGATTCATCATCCTCTTCTCCCTCGTATTTCCCTTGTTGATCAATCAAATTCTTCTGTATATCATCTGGGAGCTCCTTGTGAGTGATAATGTCATGGAGTACCTGATTTGGAGTCCTCAATGACACATTGATTTGGATCTGCATTGGTGATCCAGTCCCTAATGCACATGGCACTGGCAGTGTCTCCAATTCCCTTATCTCCTTGGTATCTAAGACTTTTTCAGCTGGTTCATAAGGGATTAGAGCTACTCCACTTTGTCCCATCTCCATGTTCTCCAAATTATCCTGCATCAATTTGGATTGAATTGCATACACAGATCCTAGGTCAGGAGTTATTGTAGCAACACAGTCAGAAGTTCCTGTTCCATTGGGATCAGACACCTTCTTATGCCCTATTTGTTGCTCCTGACACACTATATTCTTCCTAACCTCAGTATGCACATTGTCATCATGTCCCTTCTCCAAATCATACACCGGAACTCCATCAACAAATGTCAAAATCTCCCCAGTTTTACTAGGGTTTACTGTTACATTGGAGTTCTTTTTTGTTTTTGATCTTTGAGCTGATCCACCTTGATTCCCAACTTCCTTATAAGCTCCTGAATCACCTCCATTCGTTTTCCCCAATTTTGACTCCATAGAACTTAAGTTACAGTCAACCCTAGTTTGAAGATTGCTAGGGTTTACTGTAGCTTCTACTGGTTTGGCAATTGTTTGATCATTATTGTTGTTCCTCCCTTCTTTATTCTCTTGTGTATTTCTTGCATCATTGTGACCCTCCATAGACTCAACCTCATCTCCCCATGACACCTTAGTCAAATTAACCTCATTACACTCCTCGTTTTGCCCAGAATCACCATATAATTGTGATGGTACTTCTTGGCAAGAATGATTAGTGGTGACATTAAGTTGTCTAAGCTCCTCTTTGCTGGTACCAAATCTCCTATGCACCCATTCAATAGTCGACTCTCTATTGATCCCCTCCTCCAAGTGTTGATCCTTATGTTCAGTAGAATCAATCGTAGTCCCCTCTTGATCTCCTGACGAATGAATCCTACTAGGAGTAGGATTAGAAGATTTTTCCAAAACTCTTTCAACTGCCTCCTTCTTCACACGCTTTGAGTCAAGATCAGCTGTCCTAATCCCATTAACAGTAGGATTAGTAGCCAGATTCTCTTCTCTAACTTCCCTTGCATTCTCCTTTATCCCCTTGGATTGACTTTCAACTTGTTCCATCTTCTTGCCATTACTGTGATCTTCACCTTTGCCTTCTGTGATTTGTAGATGAGGAGTCTGCACTTCCTCCACTTCTAAAGCATTAAATTTGTTTCTAGTTGTGACTTCTTCAACCTTGTTCTTCCCTTTCCATTTGTCCACATCTTTTCCAGTCTTGTCTTCAATAATGTGTCCCCTCTTGTCTATTTGATACTTATTTTTCCTTGCTTGCATCCACTCTTGCTTTGCTTGATTAGTATTAGGTTTCCCAACTACCTTTCCACTTGATAATACCTTAGTTGAATTAGCAATTGCTCCAGTAACATTAGTACTCACCAGCAACTCCCTTGCCTTACCTTGATCCTTACCATCACCTTCAATATTTCGATATAATTCTGGATGAACTACCCAACATTCCTCGTCCTTGTGCCCTTGCTTCTTACATGTCTTACAATATTTAGGCATGTACTCATACCTTATTTTAATCCATTTAGACTCCTCAGGACCACTTTCATCAGCTTCCTCAATAATTTTAATTATTTGAGGTAGTGTTGCGAGAAGATTCACCTCCACCTTAACCTTAGCACAACTAGGTCGTGTGCCATTCTGTGTAGCAAGATCAACATGTAATGGTCTACCAACTGCATTAGCCAAAGAAAATACAAACTCCATACCAAAAAAATTGGGAGGAAGATCCTGAAACGAAATCCAAGCAATTGCAATTGGTGTCTCAACATCAAGAGACCACCATGGACTCCACTTTGTGCATCTCATCTGCCAAAATTCACCTTGAGCTTTCAAATAAAAAGCTGGCTTCGATAACAAGTGAATATAGTCCTCCATTAATGATAACTTGATCAACACATGAGAATCCTCAATTAAACCAACTGAACACGATCCCTTAAGCTCACATTGAATTGGAATTGCCTTCCTCAACTCTTGGATCGCAGGTTTTCCATACAAAAATTTGCCTAGGATTGCCAGATTCAATCCTTATTGTAATACCGATTGTTTAACTTCTTCTTTCTTCCATCGAACAATTGGTTCTCCATGTAAAATCTCGACTGGCTTTAGGGTTAAACTTTGTACGTGCATGGGAGTATTTAATGCTTGTGGTTGTAGTAAATTCGTGTAGGTTTGGATTATTTTTGGATTAGTAGATGGTTGTAGGGTTGTAGTAGGGATGGTAGATGACTGCCCAACCTCCGGCAAAGGCTGGGCAGTGGCCGACGTGGCCATAGAAGCTAGGTTTAGACGTCTAGTTTAAGGTTTTTAAGAGAGAGAAGAGAGCATTTTTTACATTTCTTAGAAAAACAATTTCCCTACCAAAATTGTGTGATTATTTTTCATATTCGGCGGGTTTGGAGCATTTTTCAGTATTTAATGTCAAATTGTGTGATTATTTTATTTTTAGTATTTAATTACTTGTGATAAATATTGTTTAAAGTGGATTAGTCTTTTTAAGTCAATTTTGGTTTTTATTAATTTAAGTTAGAATTTTGGTTTTAATATTAAAATTAATTTAGGAGTAAAATAGGAATAAAATTAATAAAAAAGATTAAGAGGAATCAGATTGGGCCAAAAATCAGATTTAATTCAAGGCCCAAATCAAATACACTCCAAACCCGCCGGATATCCAGCCCAAAATAACCCCCTACCCGATCCAGACATTCTGTCTAAGAGACCATCAAAACGACGTAGTATAGGGAGAATACTATGTCATTTCAATGTCAATCAATCCCAACCCTCCATTTAATCTCGATCCAATGGTCTAGAGACGCCCATCCTCACCCGATCCAGCCCCGACCCATTTTTTTGGACCGACCCAGTCCCACTAAGACCAAATAACCCGGTTTTATATAAGTGAAGTGATCCAAACCGTTGATCTCATCAGATCTAACGGCTTGGATTCACTCACCCCTCCCATATAAATATCCTAGCATTACCCCGCCCCCTTTAGAACCCCCCATCTCCTTCGTCTCTAACCTTCAGAGACCAAACCCTCCGCCGCCGCCCTCCGCCCATCAAAAATTGCCCACGGCGGCGGCCGGCATCCAACCCCTCCCAAATTAACACCACCAAATCACCTCACTCTCCTCATTCCGAATCCACCTCTCGTTTCCCTCGAATCTTAACCAAACTCTTCGAATCTTCAATCGAAATCGGACCCCAAACCCTAAGCTTACCCAATCAATCCCAAATCAACACCACACAACCACCTTGACCCCCTCAGGCCTAATCCATCACTGGTTTCCCTCGAACGTCCCCAGAACTCATCGAATTTTAAATAAATATAGACCCGAAAAGGTTGAGTTTCAGAGTCTGTAGATACGCGATGATTAAGACCAAACGAGACCTCGATCATGTGTTTTCATCTGAGAACACGTGATTGAGACCTCGTTTGGTCAAAATCAGGAGGTTGAAGGAGAGTTACAAGTTCGACCAGTGTATAGGTATTCCTATTTTCATTTTTTTCTTTCATTTTTATTCCTTTTCTTTTCTTCCTTGCATCTTTATTGATCATTCTTCATCTCCTACTCTCTTCTGTTTATTTTTTCTTCTATTATTATTCGAAACTTGTGCTTAGTTGATTTTGTTGTTCCACTAGTTTAATCATTTAACTAGATCTATTCATTTTTAAACCCGTATCTGATTGATGCTTAAAGTGAGGAATTCAATATTGAATAAGTAATTAAAATAATCCAAGTTTGAAATCAGATTGTAATTGGGTTTTTCCTGAATGTTTGGTGTTAGTTTCCTTTATTCATGTTTTGTATTTGTTATAACGCTTAATGTTTGGTTGTATTTAGATATTAAAGTTTGTTGTTGATATCACAGTGGTTTGTCCGAAATATTTGTTTCCAGTTATTCCTGTCATTTTGATAAATGTTCGAAAATATTTTTCTTTGTTCTTGGCATTATGGTGCTTAATTGGTTATATCTGATTGCAATTCCTGTTGGTTTGAAGTTTTGGGTTGGGGATTATACTGTATTGCCTTGTTTTTTGGGGTAGGCCTTGGGGTCAGAATTGAGTTTGAATATGCATTTGAATTGGTTTAAAAGCAGCCTTCTAATATTGCTAAAAAGTTCCATGGTAGGTCTTTACAATAGATTAACTCTTTATGATTTAAAAAGGATTCAATAGTTGTTTCTAGTTTTTCAAATCAGCTGAAGGTGTCAGTCATTGTTTTTGTTTGTTGTTTGTAAGAAATTAGGACTTAAAAGATGTAAATAACAGGTTGGTCTATTGAGGGTAATTAACAGAGGTGTAGAGGGTAATTTGGAAAGTTAGATAAGCAAAGCCTCAATAATTGAAGTGGGGAAGGCTGATAACAAAGTAATGGTGCACTACTGAATTAAATTATAAGCACTAAGTTAGTGGTTAGTTAAAAAATAAAAAATGGACTGATAATGGAGAGAACACTAACTGAATGCCCACTGAAGGGGGTTGAAAAACAGGATAAAAAGGGACTCGGAAAAATTATTGGGGGACTATTGAAAATTAAGAGAAAACACCCTGAGATATTCTAAAGAGAGGAAGAATATAGAAAGAATCTGAAATTTAGGAGCTTAAGAGATAGTGATAAATGCCTTGAAATTGGAGAGTTTTGAGGGAGATTTGAGAATAGAGATTGGAAATACATATTACTCTTTGGTGCTTTGGTTTGAAATCATTACAGTGTAGTTCATCTTTACTTTTTAAAAAAAATTGGTTTCCTTCCTGGAATCTTCTACGGTTCCATTGGTGTTTGTGAGCTGATTTTGTTGTTCAATTTGTTAAATCTGGAACATCATCTGCTGTTGTTTATTGCTGAGTAACCACTTCTTTTCCCTTGTCAATTTCCAGGTATATGTTTTACAACTTGTGTGTAATGAGAATTCTTGATTTGAAGATTGGAATAAGAAATAGAATTGTGAAGTTGGATATAAGCTTGTTATTCATATAGCTCTTTATTATCTTCCTTGTTTTCTCTATAGTTCTATTCAGTGTATCTGTGTAACGAATCTGTATTTGTAAAAGACCTGAACTCACTGTAGCTATTCTGCATCTTCTTCATCTTTTTTTAAAATTGTCTTATTGCTATTTAGGTATGTCTTAAATGTTTCTGCTATTTTAAATTGAAATTGTGAATGAGATTCAAGTTGTTGCTGCTCTGGATAATTGTTCCATGGATCTGGAAACTGATTTCATACAGGTTCAACAACTTCTTACATTTCATGAAATAGAAACTCTTGTCTTCTCATTCATGGTGGAATCTCAAGGCTATAAGACTCTGTTTGTTCGTTGTGAATGAAAGTGTTCAGGAACCGTTAGTGGGGACAGGGAAATATGAATATAACCATCAGTTTTGAAATGGTGACTTAGTTATATGAATACAATTGTTTAAAGATTGATATTTGTGACATAGTTTTGGCAATGGTTTCCTATTTGTTTACTTTTAAAATCGATAGTTGAATGGTCAATATAGAACATTAGTATGTGTATATAGTCCCGTATATCTATTCACATATGTATTTCATCTAGCTTGCATCTTTGAGGTCATTATTGAATTCTAGGGCTCCTGGATTATTGGTTTTCGTATGAACTGTAGCTTATGCAGTTTTGGTCTGCATCTATAGTCCTTACTACTGGTCTGGAGTATTTTTATACTCGCGTTGCTCATTAAATTATTTTACTGCATGTATATGAAGTGAGTAGAGGAATTTGCTTAAGTTGCAGACACGTGAGTGAGGGAGTACAATTTGGGATTGATTCATTAGATATTAAAGTATTGTTAATACATGGATTGTTGTGTCAATTGGAGGGTTATTTGTGGTAGGCATAGATGAGAGAACCTACTAAGAATTTGCTTGGATTTTTCTTAATCTTATCAAGTATTGTTCTGTGTTAAAATTGCTGCTAGTAGTTAACGGGTCCGAGATTTTATTTAAAGGAGTAGAAGTTCCACAATTTTCCTTTAGTTAATTAAGTTGGGTTTTGTTTTATTAAGATGTGCCATTTTAAACAACATAAATAGTTATGACCCTCATAATTAAGTCTAGAAGTTAGAATAAATTGAGGTGTACCATGCCGAACAAAAAGTGACTAATTGCATGACCATCGTTTTAATCAATATTGTAATGATCCTTCGAATCCGAGGCGTGCCCTTTAGTGAATTTCCATGGTCCTCGTAAAGTTTACAACGCGTTAGTTGCTTTAGGCGCGATATTTAATAATTTTACCTTCTTAAGCTCAGGTGCACATTTATGTGACCCAAATTCAAATCTCAATGATGTTAAAATATGTCAAAAATCATGGATACATTTACGTGACGTGATTCGAGACGTGTTTAATAATGTTGTAATTTTCTCTAAAAAAAAAACGGTTAAAGTAAAATTTGCACATAGGCTCACAATTGTTTAAAATCAGATAATTAAGCCGAATATAACAGTTGAGCGACCGTGCTAGAACCACGAAACTCGGGAGTACCTAACACCTTCTCTCGGGTTAACAGAATTCCTTACTTAGGATTTCTGGTTGGCGGACTGTTAAACATAGTCAACTTTTTCCTTGATTCAGGATTTGAACCGGTGACTTGGGACACCATAAATCTCCCAAGTGGCGACTCTGAATTCTTTAAATAAATAAATTTCGTTTCGATTGTTCTTTAATTGGAAAAACTCTCTTTATTATGTTATTTATGGGGATGTAGTAATAAAAAAAAAGAGGTGTGACAATAATGACTTAAAATATTCATCCAATCTTATCATGAACTCAAGGTAATTGTCACGACCCCAAATAGCCAGACTGTGATGGCGCCTATCACAGTACTAAACAAGCCAATTCAATCCTTACCACATCGAACTCTTTTTATAAATTCATTTTTCCTAAACAGATTAAGTCTCAAATCTTTGATAGGCAATATATATACCAACAGAATTATGCGGGAAACTAGTACGATAATACACTAACACAACCTGAATCTGGTGCCACTAGTCAAGAGCATCTAAGCACAACCCAACACTGTTTGAATAATACATAATAAGTCTGAAAATATAAAGTACTAAGATAGGAAGGAGAAAGGCAGGGCGGTGAATGACATGCAACTACATTACGATCTCCGGATAAGACTCTGAAAGTGTTGGGCGCTCTCACTCTGATACTCGGGCACCTGGATCTGCACACAAGGTGTAGGGAGTAACGTGAGTACACCAACTCAGTAAGTAACTAAAGTAAATAAAGTCTGGGTGCAGTGACGAGAATTTAAAATCATATAATAAATCTCAACAGGAATATCAAGTCAAAATCTGCAGTTCAATAGCCAGTTATCTTGTAAAACTCCAGTTTCAATTAAAAATCTTTTGAAACCTTTATTCAATATTTTTCAACGGAGGCTCAGTATAAAAGAAGAGTGAAAGCAGCAACATATCGCTGCGGCGTGCAACCCGACCCAATATATATTACTGCGGCGTGCAGCCCGATCCATATGTATATCATTGCGGTGTGCAAACCGATCTATATATATAATATCATTGCGGCATGCAGTTTGATCCATTATATATATATATATATATATATATATATTCCTCACCATTGGGTCCTCAACCTCTATTAGTCATTAATCTCACTCCCAATCGGGCATATCAGTGAAAATCAGGAAAACTTAGCCCAAACAGTTTTTAATATATTAAGAAGTTGATTAATGAAACCGGATTAAACAATAAGCAGGTAAAACATGACCGAGGATATGCTTTCAAATCAAATAGAGTGAGGAAAATACTAAAAATACCCCTAAAGGTCTAAACAGATCAACACAAAGGCCCCAAACATGGCATTCAACCCAAGTTAACCAACCAATTTCTAAAACACGTGGATATCATATACAGTATATCAAAATATGCAACTATACAGTTTTCACGGGATGAACCAAGTCACAATCCCTACGGGTGCACACCCAAACGCCCGTCACCTAGAATGTGCATCACCTCATTATCAAAACAGTACAAAATTACGGGGTTTTATACCCTTAGGTCTAGATTTACAATCGTTACTTATCTCAAACCGGATGAAATACTCCTCCACGATGCCCTTGCCTCTTGACTCGACCTCAACTCGCGTTGAATCTATCCAAAATTAGAATCATAACGTCAATATATGCTGAGCGAATGAAGCCCATGCGAAAATAATCAAATTATGTCAAAAATTCCGAAATTCGTCAAACCCGACAATTGGGCCCACATCTCGAAATTCGATAAAAGTCACATCAATAGAATCATTATTCTCCCACGAGTCCATACATACCAAGAACATCAAAATCCGACCACATACGACCCCTTAAATCCCTAAATCAAGGTCTCCAATTACAAACCCTAAACCCCCAATTTAAACCACTAACTTCCATAAATTCCATGTCTAATCAATACAATATGACCATAGAACAAGTTTTAGTTCCAAGAATATTACCTCCACGAAGTTCCCTTGAATTCCCTTATCAAAATCTTCCAAAAAGCTTCAATCCCGGATAAAAATAGTGGAAAACAGCCCAAATTTTGCGAAGGGGAACTTATATACATTCTGACCCAAGGATTCCACACCCGCGGTCCTTTTCCTGCTTCTGCGGTCAAACCAGCTGCATATGCGATTTTCACTTATAGTACTGCAGCCGCATCTGCGCTGCGTTCAACCTTCCGCACCTGCGACTTCTGGTCTTCTAGCTCCTGGCCGCATCTGCGGCTGCTCTTCCGCTTTTGCGATCTCGCACCTGCGGTCCCCAACCCGTAGGTGCAGTTATGATAGGAATTCAGCTGCTTCAGCTGAAAATCCTAACTTCCAACTTCCTGATAACTATCTGAAATCATCCCGAGGCCCCCGGGACCTCAACCAAAAGTACGAGAAAGTCATATACCACTATTCAAACTTATACCAATCTTCGAAACACTTAAAACAAAATTGAATCATCAAAACACCCTCGGATTCAAGCCTAAGATTTCCAAAACTTTCGAATTCCGCTTTTGATCAAAAAGTACATCAAACCTCGTTCGAATGACCTAAAATTTTGCACACACGTCACAAATGACACAACGGACCTAATACAACTTCTAGAATTCCATTCTGACCCCGATCATAATTTTCACTACCAACCGAAAAATGCCAAAATTCCAATTTCACCAATTCAAGCCTAAATCTACCACGGACCTCCAAAATACATTACGATCATGCTCCTAAGTCCCAAATCATCTCAAGAAGCTATTTGAATCATAAAAAAAAATTCGAGATTGTTTTCACACAGGTCAAATTCCAATTGACTTTTCCAACTAAATGGCCAACTTAAGAGACTAAGTGTCTCATAACACTCGAAAAATACTCCAAACCCGAACCAACCGACATGATACGATAAATTGAAGCTGAACAACACATAAAGAAGCAGAAATGAGGGAAACAGAGTGGTAACTCATAAAATGACCGGCCGGGTTGTTACATCCTCCCCCTTTTAAACAAAAGTTCATCCTCGAACGAGTTAAGAAACATACCTAAAACCTTAAATAAGTGAGGATATCTGCTTCGTATCTCTCGCTCGGTCTACCAGATAGCCTCTTCCACGGGTCGACCTCTCCACTACACTTTCACTGAATCTATATCCTTTGACCTCAACTTTCGGACCTGACGCTCCAAAATAGCCCCTAGCTCCACATCATAAGTCAGTGCTGAAGTCCAAAACATGATATGGATTGCCAAATATACTTCTGTAGCATAGAAACGTGAAATATTGGATGCACAGGCTCATAAGCCACATCCCCAATCCTCTGAAACACCTTAAAAGGCCAAATGAACCGAGGACTCAATTTACCCTTTTTCCCAAATCTTATCACACCCTTCATGGGTGAAACCTTCAGTAGAACCTTCTCCCCAACCATGTAAAAAACATCACGGACCTTCCTGTTTGCATAACTCTTTTGTCTCAACTGCATTGTACGAAGCCGCTCCTGAATCACCTTCACCTTGTCTAAAGAATCTTGCACCAAGTCTGTACCCAAAAGCCTAGCCTCGCTGGGCTCAAACCAACCAACCGGAGATCTACACCGCCTCTCATATAAAGCCTCATATGGAGCCATCTGAATACTCAACTGATAACTCTTGTTGTAAGAAAACTTTGTGAGCCGTAGAAACTGATTCCATGACCCTCCAAAATCAATGACACAAGCGTGTAACATGTCCTCCAATATCTGATAGTGCGCTCGGACAACCCGTCTATCTAAGGGTGAAAAGTTATGCTCAACTCAACCTGAGTACCCAACTCTCGCTGCACAGCCCTCTAAAACTGTGAAGTAAACTGAGTACCTCTATTTTAAATGATGGAAACTGGAACTCCATGCAAGAGAACAACCTCTCGGATATAAATCTCTGCTAACCGCTCTATGTAATAAGTAGTACACACAGGAATGAAGTGTGCGGACTTGATCAGCCGATCCACAATCACCCAAATAGCATCAAACTTCTTCAAAGTACGTGGGAGCCCAACTATAAAGTCTATGGTGATACACTCCCACTTCCACTCTAGAATCTCCATCTGCTGAGGCAAGCCACCCGGTCTCTGATGCTCATATTTCACCTGCTGACAATTCAGACACGGAGCTACAAATCCCACAATATCCTTTTTCATTCTTCTCCACCACTAATGCTGCTTCAAATCCTGATATGTCTTCGTGTTGCTCGGATGAATGGAATACCGTGAGCTATGTGCCTCATCTAGAATCAACTCCTAAAGCCCATCCACATTGGGAACACATATCCGGCCATGCATCCTTAATACCCCATCATTACCAGTGGTCACATCTCTAGCATCGTCGTGCTGAACTCTGTCCTTAAGGAAAAGAAAATGAGGATAATCATATTGGCGCTCTCTGATGCGATCAAATAAGAAAGACCGAAAAATCACACAAGCTAAGACCCAACTAGGCTCCGAAATATCCAACCTCATAAATCGATTGGCCAAGGCCCGAACATCAAGGGGAAGTGCTCTCTCCCTAATAGGAATATATGCCAAACTGCCCATACTCACCACCTTCCTACTAAAGGCATCGACCACTATATTGGCCTTCCCCGGATGATACAAGATAGTGATATCATAGTCCTTTAGCAGCTCCAACCATCTCCCTTGCCTCAAATTGAGATCCTTCTACTTGAAAAAGTGCTGGAGGCTACGATGATCAGCGAACACCTCACAAGACACACCATACAAATAATGCCTCAAAATCTTCAACGCATGAACAATGGCAGCCAACTCCAAATCATGAACAGGGTAGTTCTTCTCATGGGGCTTCAACTGACGAGAAGCATAAGCAATCACTCTGCCCTCCGACATCAACACACACCCAATACCAACCCTCGAAGCATCACAATATACTGTATATGAACTTGAAGCTGATGGCAAAACTAGCACTGGAGCTGTGGTCAAGGCAGTCTTGAGCTTCTGAAAGCTCGCCTCACACTCATCCGACCACCTAAATAAAGCACCCTTTTGAGTTAATTTGGTTAAGGGTGATGCAATAGATGAAAATCCCTGGACGAACCGGCTGTAATAACCCGCCAAACCAAGAAAGTTGTGAATCTCTGTGACTGAGTACGACTTAGGCCAACTCTGAACTGCCTTTATCTTCTTCGGATCAACCTGAATACCCTCACTAGACACCACGTGCCCCAAGAAAGCCACTGAATTGAGCCAAAACTCACACCTAGAGAACTTTGCATAAATTTTCTCCTCCTTCAATATCTGCAACACATCTCTCAAATGCTCTGCTTGCTCCTTCTGAGTACGCGAGTATACTAGAATATCATCAGTGAATACAATAACGGACGAGTCAATATAAGGCCGAAACACATTGTTCATCAAATGCATGAAAGTTGTTGGGCATTGGTCAGCCCAAAAGACATCACAAGGAACTCATAATGACCATATCGGATCCTGAAAGTTGTCTTAATAATATCCGAGTCCCTGATCTTCAACTAATGATATCCTGAACGGAGATCAATCTTGGAGAATACCCTCGCTCCCTGAGCTGGTCAAATAAATCATCAATGCGAGGCATAAGATACTTGTTCTTAATTATAACTTTGTTCAACTGGCTATAATCAATGCACATCCTCATTATGCTATGCTTCTTCTTCATAAATAGAACAGGTGCACCCTACGGCAACACACTAGGCTGAATAAGCCCCTTATCAAGGAGTTACTGAAGCTGCTCTTTCAACTCCTTCAACTCCTTCAACTCCGCTGGTGCCATATGATATGGAGGAATAGAAATAGGCTGAGTGCTTGACACCAAATCAATACCAAAATCAATATCCCTATACGGGGGCATACCTGTTAGGTCTGCAAGAAACACATCGGGAAAATTCCTCACTACAGGAACAGAATCAATACTAAGAGTCTCTGCACTGACATCCCTGACAAAGGCTAAGTATGAAACACAACCCTTCCGAACTATCCGCTGGGCCTTCATAGATGAAATTACCTACCGGGGACAAAATCAGTCGAACCTCGCCACTCAATCCGTGGCTCACCCGACATAGCCAATGTCACTATCTTAGCATGACAGTCCAATATAGCACGACATAGAGATAGCCATTCCATGCCTAATATTACATCAAAGTGTACCCTAAAAAGTAACAAAAGGTCCACTCGTGTCTTCAGAACCCCAATAGTCACCACACACGACCGATATACACGGTCCAAAACTATAGTATCGCCCACTAGAGTAGATACACGGACGGATGAAACAAGAGACTCACGGGGCATATCTAAATATTGAGCAAAATATGATGACACATATGAAAAAGTGGAATCAGGATCAAACAATACAAAGGCATCTCTATGGTAGACTGAGACAATATCTGTAATCACAACATATAAATCAATAGCCTCTGTTCTAGCTGGGAGTGCATAGAAAATGGCCTAGCCACCTTCAGATCGACCTCCCCCACTAGGGCGACCCCTAGCTGACTGACCCCCACCTTTAGCTGCCTGAGCGGGTGGTGAAATAACTAGTGCTGAAGTCGAGGTCTGACTCCTCTGCTGAGATGGACCCTTAAGAAGATGAGGACATTGCCTTCTCATATGTACAAACTCTACACACTCGTAACAACTCCCTAGTGCAGGGAACGGGGACTGAAGGGAACCCCTAGCACTGGAATGACCAGTAAAAGGACCTGGCATGGAAGAACTCTGAACCGATGGAGCACAAGACAAACTCTGGGCTGGTAGGGCACTAAGTGATGAATAGACCTGATGTGAGTTGTGAGAACCATGGCCTGATGACGCCCCACGATGAACTGGGCGAGCTAACTAAGCATGTCTGAATGGACGGCCTCTTCCTTGCTGAAATTGACCTCTCGAAGGAGCTCTACCAAAGCTACCAGATCCTCGAGGCCTCTTGCCTCTCTCCCATCTCGCTCTTAGCGACGAACTGACTCAATCTCGCGAGTAATATCAACAACCTCCTCAAAAGTAGCACCTGACACCCTCTCCCTAGTCATGAGAATCCGAAGCTGATATGTGAGGCCATCAACGAACCTCATGATCCTTTCTCTATCCATAAGAACCAACCAAATAGACTGATGAGATAACTCCGAGAATCTCACCTCATACTACGTCACAATCATATCTCCCTAACATAACTGTTCAAACTACCTATGCAGCTTCTCTTTGCAGGACTGTGGCACATACTTCTCCAAAAAGAGAATGAAGAACTGCTTCCAGGTAAGGGGCGCTGCATCAACAGGCCTACGCCTCTCATAAGCCTCCCACCAAGTAAAGGCAGCTCTAGAGAACTGAAAAGTAATAAATGCGACCTCACTGGTCTCCAGAATACCCGTTGTACGAAGAATCCTTTAACATTTGTCCAAGAAACCTGGGCATCCTCACCCTGTGTACCACTAAAAATTGGAGGCTGAAGTCTACCAAACCGCTCTAATCGATGTTGCTCATCATCATGCATAACTGGTACCACATAATCCTGAGCTGGTGCAACCGGTTGGGCTGAAGGTGCCCATAGTGTCTGAAGTCTTTGCACAACCAGTCAGGTGTGCGAGCAACGGGAGTCTGAGTGCCTCCCCCAGCCTGAGAAGTAGTTGTGGTTGTAGTAACTGAGACCACCTGATCCAGGCCAATGCATACTGATAGAATCTGGGCTAGGGCCTCCTGAAGACCTAGAATAACAATCGGCATAGCCGGTGCTTGAGTTGGTCCTGCTGGAGCATCCGCAACTGGGACCTGATCCTAAACTGGGGCGGCTGGTGGATCTGCATGTGCTGCTCTAGCTGCTGTGGATGCTACACCTCTGCTCCTACCATGGCCTCGACCGTGACCTCGGCCTCTAGTGTCCCCAACTGGTGGTACTGGTGGTCGTCAGTCCTGATCGGTAGCACATGTCCTCACCATCTGTGAGAGAATAGAACAACAGAATTTTGGTAGCAGAATCAACATATTCACACGATAGGAATTACAAGAATATGAAGTTTTTCCTAAAGGGTTTGCAGCCTCCCGAGGATAAGTACAGACGTCTCCGTACCGATCCGCGAGACACTACTAAACCAGCTCATGACCTGTGAGACATTCAACCCTTACCACATCGAACTCTTTTTATAAATTCATTTTTCCAAAACATATTCTCAAATCTTTCATATGCAATATATATATACCAACAGAATTATGCGGGAAAACAGTACAAAAATACACTAACACACCCCGAATATGGTGACACTAATCATGAGCCTTTAAGAACAACCCAACACTGTCTAAATAATACATAATAAGTCTAAAAATACAAAGTACTACGATAGGAAGGATAAAGGCAGGGTTGTCAACGTCGTGCCTTGCGATCTTCGGATAAGACTCTGAGAGTGCTGGACGCTCTCACTCTGATGCTCGAGCAACTAGATCTGCATAGAAGGTGCAAGGAGCAACGTGGGTACGCCAACTCAGTAAGTAACTAAAGTAAATAAAGTTTGAGTGCAATGACGAGCATTCAAAATCATATAAGAAATCTCAACATGAATATCAAGTCAAAATATGCAGTTCAATAGCCAGTTATCTCGTAAAAGTCTAGTTTCAATTAAAAATCTTTTACAAATATTTATTCAACATTTTTCAACAGAGGCTCAGTATAAAAGAAGAGTGAAAGCAGCAAAATATCATTAACAAGCCCCCTCGGGCAAGGTATCACACATAAGTATAGCCTCTCGGGAAAGCTCTCAGTCACTCGTGACTCAGCTCTCATCAATTAGTACTCACACTCAGCAGTCCGGCTCAGTAGATATCTCACAATAATAATAATAATAACCGCTGCGACATGCAGCCCGATCCGTAATATATAGTCGACTATGCTCACTAGGGGTGTGCAGACTCCAAAGGGGTTCCTACAGTCCAAGCGTCATATCGCTGCGACACACAACCCGACCTTATATATATTGTTGCGGCGTGCAGCCCGATCCATATATATAATATCGCTGCAGCGTGCAACCCGATATATATATATATATATATATATATATATATATTCCTCACCATTAGGTCCTAAACCTCTCTCAGTCATTAACCTCACGGCCATTCGGGCATATGAGGGAAACTCAGCCCAGATAGTTTTTAATATATTAAGAAGTAGAGTAATGAAACTGGATTAAACAATAAGCAGGTAAAACATGACGGAAGATATGCTTTCAAATCAAATAAAGTGAGGAAAATAGTAAAAATACCCCTAAAGGTCTAAACGGGTTGGCACAAAGGCCCCAAACATGGCATTCAACCCAAGTTAACAAACCAATTTCTAAAACACGTGGATGTCATATACAGTTTATCAAAATATGCAACTATACAGTAGCCACGGGACGGACCAAGTCACAATCCCTACGGGTGCACGCCCACACGCCCGTAACCTAGCATGTGTATCACCTCATTATCAAAACAGTACGAAATTTCGGGGTTTCATACCCTCAGGTCTATCCGAATCATCAATATATGCTAAGGGAACGAAGCCCATGCGAAAATAATCAAATTATATCAAAAATCTCGAAATTGGTCAACCAGACCCCCGGTCCCACGTCTCAAAATTTGATAAAAGTCACATCAATAGAATTCTTAACCTCCCACGAGTCCATAGATACTAAGAACATCAAAATCCGACCACAAAAGACCTCTTAAATCCCTAAATCAAGCTCTCCAATTTCAAATCCTAAACCCCCAATTTAAACCACTAACTTCCATAAATTCCATGTCTAATCAGTAAAATATCATTTTAGAACGAGTTTTAGTTTCAAGAATCTTACCTCCACAAAGTTCCCTTGAATTCCCTCTTCAAAATCTCTTTAAAAGCTTCAATCCTGGATAAAAATGGTGGAAAACAACCCAAATTTTGCGAAGGGGAACTTATAAACTTTCTGACCCAGGGATTCCGCACGTGCAGTCCTTTTCCCGCTTCTGGGGTACCGCTTCTGCGGTCAAACCAACTGCATATGTGGTTTTCACTTATTGCACTGGAGTCGTACCTACGCCTCAATATCCGCACATGCGGTCTCACAGGTGCATTCAACCTTCCGCACCTATGACTTTTGGTCTTCTAGCTCCTAGCTGCATCTGCGGCTTCTCTTCCACTTATGTGATCTCGCACATGCGGTCCCCAACCCGCAGGTACGGTTATGACATGAATTCAGCAGCTTCAACTGCAAATCCTAACTTCCAACTTCCCGATAACTAACGGAAATCATCCCGAGGCCCCTGGGACCTCAACCAAAAGTAGGAGCAAGTCGTATACCACTATTCAAACTTATACCAATCTTTCTGTGAGCACATGATTTTTGCATTGCATGATTTACTCCTACAAGACTCTTAAAATTAAGATCTTTCTTTTTATTATTCGATTTTTTAGAATTTAATTGCATAATTTTCATGTTTATTTGCATTTTTGTGTGTATTTTTACTTTGTATAATTCATGGAAAATACAAAAATATGTATTGCATTCGCATTTAGGATTTAATTTTACATATTTTTAGATTAATTAGTAATTAGGGTTTTACAAAATACAAAAATCACAAAAATTGATTTATTTGCTTTGTTTAATTTTTAGATTTGAATTTTGTTATCTTTACTTTAATTTGGTATTAAATTATTTGAGTTAATTATTAATTAGATTTTAATATGATTTGGAAGATAAATTTAGTTTTTTTAGAGTTAATTTAGGTTTTTAGTTTTTAATTTGAAAAAAAAAAGAAATGAAAATTAAAAAAAAAAAGAAAAGAAATTGAGCCTTTAATAAAGATGCCCAAATATTAGGGTGGCACAAACCAAATCCCCTCCCAAAACACGTCCAAATTACCAGGCCCAAATCAAAGAACCCGTCCAAAACCCCTCTACCCAGCCCAGACCCGCGTCTGACCCGGTCCACGCTCCCCCTTGACACCAAAACAACCCCGTTTAACCCTGAATTGATCCTAGCCGTCGAGGTTAGTTAATATAACGGCTCAGAAGCTATGATCATTTGATATAAGAGTGTCCTAACCCCCCCCCCCCATCTCGTCTCTCGTCTCTCTCACCTCACTAAAAGACTTCACCGTCACCGCCGTCTGCCACCGCCGAAAATTACCTGCGGCGGCGGAGAGTCTCCGTTCCCCACCAAAATTACACCATACGTTCCCCTCCACCTCCTCATCTTGAATCCATGACCAGCTTCCCTCAAAACTTACCCAAACCTCTCAAATCTTGGTTGGAAGTTATGAACCCTAGTGTCGCCACAGTTTCTCCGGTGGCGGCGCCGCCTCTGCTCAACCCTAAAATCTCAACACATACTCTCTATAGTCCCTTAAACACCAAACCATCTTTTATTTCCCTAAAATCCCCTCCGTTGGACTTTAATTTCAGATCTTAAAAAACGAAACCCTAATTCTTCTTCATCTTCGAGCCATCCTGCAAAGGTCGAGGTTTATTGTCCAAGCATTGAAGACATTTCAACTCGAAATGAGTGTTAGACGGTTGTTCTCACAAGAACAACCAGACTAATACTCGTTTTTGGTTTAAATCAAGTCAACCCGAGTTCATAAAAGTTGAAGTGTTAGGTATTTCTATCTTTTAGTTATTCTCCTCTCATCTATTTCAGTTGTTTCTTTTTGTTTTCTATATCCCCTTCCATTTTCTGTTAGTTTTCTCTGATAAAAGTTTCACTATGATCTTTGTATTTTTCTTTTATTTCCTTTCATCTATTTTTCTTGGTTTTTCGATTCTGTTCTTAGTTCCTAATTCCTATTCGCAAGCAATTTTAGTTTTGTTTTGGGTTGATAAAATTAAAGTTCATAAAAAGGGAAAAGAGTCAGTGGGCTTCTTTTTTGTTTTGACTTCATACTGATTGCTGATTTATTTATAGCTCGGCTTGAAAGTCAAGCCCAATTTGTTGACCTGTGTTTAATGAACTAATAACAAGTTCAGAAAGAGTGCCTTAAAATTCCCACGACCTTGTTCCTTTCTCAACTGTTTTGGCTTTGACCATTTTGGGTTGCTTCAGCCAGGGTTCATCTCTTGTTTGGGTTTATGGGGTCAAAATGACCCATACCCATTTAGTTTGCTGAAGATTAAAATTAAGAGGTAAAAACAGGGAACTCGGGGGGGTAATTAAGGTAGTTCAATCAGAAAATCTTTCCCAACCACCTAAGAAACCCCTAGAAGCTTCTAGCAAGGGATGATAATTAAATTTCAGAGTATAACTTGGAAAACAAGTCAAAAAATCAGGGACCTAAGGGGTAAATAAAAATCAGCAGGGCTACCCTGATTGCTTGCCTATAAAGGCATGGCATTCTTGCCTTGCAAGAGAAGGGGGGAAGAGCTGAAAATACACAGATTTTAGAGACTTAAAGATTTGAAGGGCTAAAAGGTAGAAAAACATAGGCGGCTAAAACTACAAAAAATCTCACTGTTCTATTGAAAAATTCCAGAAATCCTTTAGGTCTCCATTTTGAAATAATCCCTGAACAGCTGAAGTTTAAAATGATTTGAATCTATTTGGTACTCGAGTGTTTTGGTTCAGTTTGGGTTGGATTTTGATAGTTGGGTTCTATTGACACCGTGTGGTTTCAAAATTGGTTTAAATTGGTTTCTCCTGATCATCTCTGGGGCTGATTTTGCTGCTGAAATACTGCTCCTATTATATTACCATTGCTGACCCCCTGTCCCTTAACTCTTTTCATTTCCAAGTATTCTCCTTAGCTTATAATTGAGGATCAATTGCCGAATATGTAATAGATGTGAAATGGGTTGAATGAAGGATGGATTCAAGTTGATCTCCCTGTTGTCTTACTATCATTTTATATGTCATACTTAGCTTTAGAAATATAGATATTGATTAGGCTTCTCTTTTCTGAAACTGTGAGTGTAAGAGATTCTTATAGAGTATTTCGTATGTGTATTGATAGAATGGACTGTGGACTTTGATTATGTAGATTCATTCTTGACTTTCTGTTTTGATTTTAGCTATTGTTAGTACTCTGCCATGTTATTCCTCTTGGCTACATGTTATTTCGACTAGCTCATTTATGCTCCATGTTTGGTATTTCAATTAATGACATATTATAAACATTTGGAGCTTATGACAAAGCTGCAGTCAATGTTGTTATTTGTACTTGTCAATATTAAGCAGTACTGATTTGTTTCATTTTTGAGTTTGCCTGATCATGTTGGGTTGACACATTCATTTGTTGAGAGCAATATAAATTAGCATCAGTCCTATAAGAATCTTGTTGGATAATGTGTGCAGTAACAAATACTGGGTTTGGTTGAGTTTTCAAATTCGATGATTGTTTGACAAAGTTGTTATGAAGTCTTATTTCATATAAGGATTGGAATCAGGTCTATATTTTGTTTGTCATAAAAGCTTACTAATTAGTGCTTCGAAATTAAAAGGTCAATTATTGAAAGCTTGTTTGTTTCTTTAAATAACTCAGCAACCTGTAAGTTTAGGGATTCGATCTTGAATTCCCTCCTCGTCAATTATAATACCTTTAATTTCGAGCCTGTTTGTTTTCAATAATAGAGCCTGCATTTGGGCTCAAGTCGAGGCCCAATAAATTTTGACGTCCTCATTCTATTTACATGGTACTGACCGTTCAGGCATAAGAATAGAAATTGGGCTCATCTTTGAGCCCAAAATTGGACAGTTTTTACAAATGGAACTGGAAGTGTATTTCTTTTCATGGGCCAAATTTTCACCAGCTTCCCTTCATCCAGGACTGGGCTCGCTTCGAGCCCAACGTGTTGAAAATCCTGGATCGTATTTTTTTTATTTAATAGTTCTAAAATTAAATATGAGTGTTAGGCTTTCCAAGCTAAGCAGCAGATTCGAATTAAGAACCTCTTCAATAATTGAAGTAGTCCTTGTTCGAGTTTGGGCTTGATCTTGGAGGCCCAAACCTGCCATTTTTTTTAAAAATTATTTTTCTTTCTTATTAGGCTGTGGCGTATCTGTCTTGGGCCTAGCCTCCCCTTTGATTAAAATAATTGAGTTTTTCCATGCAGGTCTTTTAATTAATTAATTGGAACTTTAATTATAACTAGTGTTAATTATTTAAGTCCTTTAATTAGAATAGGAGTTGAACCATAATAGATAATAATAGCTCATTGGCTCTCCGAATTTTAGTTCGAACATCCTTTAAAAAACAGAATCGAGGTGCGCCGCGCCAAATAAAATCACAAATTGCGTGGCCCTCTTTAATTATTTCTTTAAAATATTTAGAACTCGAGGCGTGCCATTTAGCTAATTTTCATGGCCCTCGCAATGTTAACAACGCGTTAGTTGTTGTAGGCGCGTTCTTTAATAATATTACATTCCTAAACCCGCGTGTACATTTCAAGTGACCCAAATCCAAATCCTAAAACGTTGAATAAAATATGTTCCGGATTGTGGGTGCATTTCATGTGACGCGATCCAAAGACACGTTTTAGACGACGTTTAATTTTTCTTAAAATTAATTAAAAGCGGTAAATAATTTTAAAATTACACTATAGGTTTAAACATGTATTAAAATCAGGTAGTAGGCTAATTATGATAGTTTAAGCGACCGTGCTGGAACCGCGGAATCCAGGGGTACCTAACACCTTCCCCGGATTAACAAAATTCCTTAGTTAGAATTTCTGATTCGCAGATTTCACAAGGAAAGTCAAAATTTTCCTCGATTTAGGATTCAAAATAAATTGATGACTTGGGACACCAAAAACCATCCCAAATGGCGACTCTGATAAATAAATAATCTCATTTCGAATAATGTCACTTAAAGTGGAAAAACTCCCCTATATACTATCCTTCGGGAGTGATGTGTAAAGAGGAGCTGATGCTTTCAAACACTTCAAACAACATCGAATCATCATGTCACGACCCAATTTAGGATTGTGACCGGCGTTTAGGAGCAAGTGCTCCTAAGTAAGCCTCATCGAAAATTTTACAGAAAATCGGGCAAAGTTTTCCTTGTTTTTGGACCACCCCAAAAATTTTCTGTCCCAAATCAGCAACCAAACAACCTAATAAAAATTCAACTAGCAATTGACAACTTACCAATTAGCCAAAATAAGTCTCCACCATTACTAATTAACACACTAACAAACAGAAATACTAATATACCTCCAACTTTCATAATAAAGGATGATACTCGACATAAGACTATACTAACAAAAGATACTCATGACACTAAATTATTGACTATGGAGCGACTCTAAGAATTTAAAAGAAAAACCATAACAATTGATAAAATCTCCGCCCACGCGAACAAGTGCGAGGCTCACCAAGAATTCTCAACCTGTGTTCTCTAATTAACTAAATCCTCGCCTGCGTCAACTGCTGTCTCGGTAAAAAATTTAGCGGGGAATGAGTCGCTAGCTCAGTGAGTAATAACACTTAACCACAACTGTTTTTATTTAGGGACAAGTTAGAAACATGCTAGTATCTCAAAGAGAAAATAACATAAAAATGCCCTTTCAGAAACAATGAATAATTTTCAGTCTCATCACGCTTTTCTTGTTGTAAAATGTAATTAATAATTCAGTAATAAGCTCGATAACCACTGTATAATATCAGTATTCACATTTTGGGAGGTTTCAATGAACGGATCATGTAATCGGTATAACTGTGGACTTCTTTGCAAGAATTCATATATAACGGTAGTCCCTACTCGAGGAAAATCGGTAACGGTATGCTAGTTCTACCTTCCCACTAGCGAGAGATATAACGGTAATCGGTAATTACAAGGTGCACCAGGTCTAACGAACCCGTCATTAGCTACGGGATCCTTCAATGTCTACTCCCATTTATACTTGTCTCTGTAATCCGTATATACTCGTAGAAAATATTTTACAACAATATAGGGCATTTCGGTTTTTATCAAATCTTGTAATTTCGTTTCAATAACGGTAAATCTTATCTCAAGTAACAGTAAGAGCGTATTCAGTAACAATGAAAATATTCAGAATAACTGTAATCATCTAAAATAAATATAGTATTATCATATCGAGTAAAGGACTTGTCCCACATGCATATTCAAATCAGTCGGTAACATGCTCATATTAAAATCATATGTAAATCATGCTAGCTGTAGAAATAAAAATTGAGGTAAGGTTACTACCCACAGTACTCGTGCCGAAATACCAAATGCTTCAACTCGAGCAATTCGTACAAATTCCTCCAATCAATCTATAATTACATAATATCAATCTCATGTTAATTTCCTTATTTAGGCTTATTCATAGCTATTTTAGAAAACCCAACCATCGGGGTTCATGTTTGAATCTTAATTTATGGACTTATATTTACCCCCATATGAGTAATTACTAATTTATCAACTCCAACCTATTCATATAATTTATTACTCCAAATTTCATAAAGTTCTATTGGTTCTTTCGAAAGAAAATTCTCAATTGTGCGAACGAAGAACTAGTGTAATTTCTATTACTCTGTAGAATCTTCCAATCAAGAGAATCGAATTTAAAATCTACCAGAAGAAAAAAAGTTCAAGTAATACCCGTAAGAGACAATCTGTGCTTAAAATTCCTCTCTTTTCGTTTTTTTTCCGTTGTTCGACGTTTTCTGCTTGTTTCGAAGTTAATAAAGCTTTCTGTTTCGTTTCTTAACCCTTTTCAAAGCCCTTTATGGGCAGGTAAGGCTAATGGGCCCTTTCAGGCTTTTTTTTTTTTTTTTTTTGCTTTTCTTATATATATTTTTTAGTTCTTATTTTATTTTTTAATAGATGGTTGCTTATTATTATTATTATTATTATTATTATTATTATTATAATGACTAATACACCCTTATTAAAAATATAAGGTATTACACATCAAAACACCCTCGGATTCAAGCCTAAGGTTTCCAAAACTTCCAAATTCCGTTTTTGATCAAAACGTCCATCAAATCTCGTCCGAATGACCTGAAATTTTGCACACACGTTAAAAATAACACAACGGACCTACTACAACTTCCGGAATTCTATTCCGACTCCGATATCAAAATTTCTACTACTAACCGGAAAATATCAAAATTCCAATTTAGCCAACTCAAGCCTAAATCTACCACGGACCTCCAAAATATATTCTGATCATGCTCGTAAGTCCCAAATCACATCACGAAGCTATTCGAATCCTAAAAACTAAATTCTGAGATTGTGTTCACACAAGTCGACTTCCGTGTAACTTTTCCAACTAAATAGCCAACTTAAGAGACTAAGTGTCTCATAACACTCTAAAATTACTCCAAACCCGAACCAACCGACATGATACGATGAAATGATGTTGTAAAACTCATAAAGAAGTAGAAATAAGGGAAACAGAGCGATAACTCATGACACGACTGGTCGGATCGTTATAGTAATGGACTGATCCCGCAACTAAATCACATAAAAAAAAGGTAGAAAAGGCACAAACAATTAACACAATTCAGCAACTAGTATAATGAGATGAAATAAAATAGGTATAAGAAATGGACCTTTATATAGCCGAAAATTGATTGTTTCACTACTTTAAACTCGAAAATGTAACGGACCGCGGACGAGAACTTGAATCGGCACCGAAAATATATCACCAACGACGAACTCGAATAAACCTAAACTTAACTCCATTCCCATACTTGAAAAACAAAAATCAGAACCAAATGAAGAAATAGAAATATCTAATATGATGTGATTGATTTGTGGCAGTGAGTGTTTTACGGCAGTGATCAAAATAGGTGGTTATGTGTCCTTGTTCATGGTGGCGCAATTGAGTATTTGAAGATGGTAAAAGATAGAATAAAGTAGTTGCTAGGTATTCTCTATTTCTACTCGTCCTTTTAAACCGGAGCTTCACTTGTCGTCGGCCGGCGACGACTGGAGAAGATAGGTCGATTGGAGAAAGGCATAGAGGATGGCTGAATTTCTAGTGAGATCACCAGAGATGGGCGACTGTTGGCTTTTTCAGTGTGTGTGTTTCTGATGATGTCCGGCTGTGAGGTGAAGAAGAATGAGCGGTGACAGGGATGGGTGTTGGAGCTCGATGGTTTACCGACCAACTTGTCGGAGATGGCAGAGGGGGCGGATGCTCAAAATTAGAGTGTCGCTGCTCTTGGTTGAGGCTGGCATCGAGGTTCAAGGGGTGGCTAATGATTTGTGGTGGTGCGGCGAGGTGGCGGCAGGGATCTTTGGATGTTGGATTCCGGCAGCAAAGCTGACAGCTGCTGCTGTTATTTTTTAAGGGTCCAGAAAAAGTTCATCTGAAAGGTTTTTTTAAGGGTTCCTGGCTCGTGAAGAGATGAGGACATACGTTGGAGTCTTAGAGATTAGGGCGGGGGTAATGGGCTCAGAAGATTGGGCTTGGTCCAAAATTGCTTAAGAAAATTCGAAATTGGGCTAATTTTGTGGTTTTTTAAGCTCTTGTAGCTAAAATCTCAAATCTTATTCTAAAAGTATAATGTATTTATAAAACATAGAAATCACTCTTAATTAATTACCATACACTACTAAAATTAAACTAGATATTAAAAGTGAAACTATGTTTGTATTTTTTTTAAAACAATTGTATGAGAAGTAGATAAACTAAAAGTAAATAGATAAAATACCAATTAGCTAAATAAAAGAAATTAGTTTTATAATTTTTATTTTTGTGATTAAAAAAAAGTTTTAAAAAAGTTAAAATTAGTTAAAATAGCGACATTAGACCTAAACTAAATATTTAAATGCTAAAATGGGTAAATCTCGGGGAGGGTAAAAAATTACATGTCTACACCAAATGTAAATAGTTTCTGTCACGGGCTGAAAGTGATAATACCCCTATGCAAAACAAGGAGCAACTAACTGGCTTAGAAAAGATTCACGACCCAAAGAAGTTAATCGACAACGTAATTGGGCCATCGAGTCTCCTAAAGAATTTAGGGAAATTACCAGCTATGTCCATTTATAAGTAGCTCATTATAAAAATTGGCCAATTTTTAAAATATTACTAATATTAGCCAATTAGCTACTTGTAGCAAAAAAATATCAAATTTTTGCTTTCTTTTTAGTGGGTACTATTAGAATAGATTGGGTATATCTTAAGGAGCTTGAACATCATTTTTGGGATGATTTGGTGAAGTTTTGAGGAGGTTTGGATTAAACATTCGAAATAAAAATTGAATATGAAAAAAAATGATATGTGTATCACACTGTATATCATTTGTGTATCACATATGTATCATATTTGTATCAATTATGTATCACATGTATATCCATGCTCAGATGGTTCGGTCATGTACAGAGGAGAAGCCTAGATGCTCCAGTAAGGAGGTGTGAGCGGTTGGTCGTGGAAGGCACGAGAAGAGGCAGAGGGCGGCCTAAGAAGTATTGGGGAGAGGTGATCAGGCAGGATATGGCGAGGCTTCAGATTTCCGAGGACATGACACTTGATAGGAAGTTATGGAAGTCGCGTATTTCAGTTGTAGGCTAGAAGGTAGTGGACTAGTTCGGTGGGTTTTTGTCTAAGATAGCTAGGGGCAATGTCGAGTTTTACTATTTTCTATTTTCGATGTAGGATCGATTTACAAACCATCGTTTCTGCTTTGAATTATTATTATTATTATTTTTCTTTTCCTGCTTTCTATGTTCCTTTTACCGTATGATTTCCGCGGTGAATCTAATACTCTCTTCTTTTGTCTTTTTTGTCTTTTTATTATACTGAGCCGAGGGTCTTTCGGAAACAGCCTCTCTGCCCCCTTGGGGTAGGGGTAAGGTCTGCGTACACACTACCCTCCCCAGACCCCACTTGTGGGATTTTACTGGGTTGTTGTTGTTGTTGTTGTTGTATGTATATCCATGTATACCTGTGTGTGAGATACATGTGTGATGCATGTTTGACACATGTATCGCAGAAGAATTTTTTGAACGCGATTTAATTACGAATTTTGATACAAAATCAGTCCAAACAACATCCAATCTTTCTCAAATTTTGTATAGTGACTTATCTATATGTTATCAATGAATTTTAACTATACCCATTAAAAAAATTTCTTTTTTGTTTAGATTGTTGGAATATCATATATTTTACTTTTTTGTATTTCATCACCTTATTTGCTACCTTATTCATGAAATTTCCTTTCCGTCTTGCATCTAATGTTGCTAATCACGCTTAAAATATATGGAAGGTGATTTTTGCATATGATTCTTAGAGAAAAAACCTTATTTATTTGGTTTTTCAATTTTTATATATGTTTGGCTAGTTTTGGTAAGTGTATGACTAATGACTAGAGGTTGGTAAGTTAAAACTTATTTGGGGCATTTGTGTAAGTTTCCCAAGAATTTACCTCGGGTACCAAGTTCCAGGGCTTAATAGAGTTGGGATCAATTTAGCCCATAACTCAGCTCCTTTAGCATCAAGGTGTATCTGAATCCATGTACAGCATAACAGCATCACCCAATTAAGATCAAGTTTTATAGATTAATTTTGAATTAAAAATAAAATATAAAAAAGCATTACGGATTTGATTGGCTTAACTTTGAGGACTCACTTTCCATTAGGATGATAATCATTTTCAAGTATAACTAATAAAAGAATCATGCACATGCCAAATTCAACTCAAAGTTTACGGTTATTCTTACACTTGCAAAAACCTGGAAAGACTTGATTGTTGGAACTTGGGAGAAACAATTATGATTATGCGATTTACACCACCCTAAATTAACATTCTTACCAGAATGTTATATCGAAAAAAATAATTTATTTCTTCTTTAATAGTTTCAACTTTTAGATAGAATAATCCAAACTTCAATGTAGTTCATTAGAACAGACTGAAGTCTTGAATTTGAATCTTGTCGTCACTAATGACAAAATACTTTCACGTGCTTAAATCAAGAAAATGAATTATGTTGTGTGCATCTGCAGGAACGTATTACAAACTTGAAACAAATAAAAATATTTTATCTCGAAGAGGTTAAACTTTTAGACAAAATGTAGAGAAGAAGGAAGAAAGTAGTAACCTTCAGCTCTCAATCGATGAGAGAAAGAAAGGGAAAGAGAAGGAAGAGATAGAGACCTAATTTTCAGACAAGATTGGGAAAGTTTTCGGAATTCTCTAGGTAAAGAAGAGAATTAGTCTCTTAAGTGATTGATTACGTGGCAGCATCTGAGCCCTTGAGCTCGATTAAATCCTGACCATTGATATGACATACTATGCTCAATATGAGAGGCTGAAGAGTTACACACAAGTGGGAATTGCGCATGTCAATACATTGTAAAGGAATAAAGTTAGTTATTTTGTTATAGACTAGGCAATATAAATGTGACAAGTGTATTGGAATATTCTTTTGTTTTCTTTCAATTTCAGCACATTCATTTTGTATATATAGGAAACTTGGAATGATATACATATACAGAGAAAAATTCTTCATTTTTCTGCCTAAATTTTCATGGTATCAGGGCTCTAATAGCTCGATCCTTCATTCTCTCTTCAAGGTCTCTTAAAATCTAAAGTTTAGCTATGGCAGTAACAGATGAAACTCCAGCTACTACAACTCCAGCTGCACAAACTCCAGGTTCTCCATCCAACACAGTCATTCAGGACTATAATCACCCATATTTTCTTCACTCCTCAGATGCACTTGGGATGTCTCTTGTCAGCTCACCATTTGATGGGAGAGGTTTTCCAGGTTGGAGGAGGTCAATCCTAATTGCCCTTTCTACCAAGAATAAGCTTGGTTTTATCAATGGAAGTCTTGTGAAACCAGATCTGGGATCCAATGACCTACCTCAATGGAGTAGGTGCAATGATATGGTGACATCTTGGTTGCTGAACTCACTGTCTAAAGAAATAAGAGACAGTGTCATCTACTCAAAATCAGCAATGGAACTTTGGAATAGTCTGGAGCACAGGTTTGGTCAATCCAATGGGGCCAAGCTGTATCACCTGCAGAAAGAGATATCCAAGTCAGTTCAGGGAAATAGTAGCATTGCAGGCTATTTTACTACACTTAAGAGGTTGTGGGATGAGTTGGACTCCTTAAGCACACACCTAGGATGCATCTGTGACTGTGTGTGTGATGGAAAGAAGAAGGCAGCTAAGTTTATGGAAGACCAAAGAGTTATTCAGTTCCTTATGGGACTGAATGATGTCTATGGCCAAGCAAGAGGAAACATTCTCATGATAAGTCCACTACCCAGTCTGAATCATGCCTACTCCTTGTTACTTCAAGATGAGAGTCAAAGGGAGGTGTATATAAGTCCCCAGTATCCCTCTGATGGAACTTCATTCATGGTAGGAACTCAAACCAAGTTCCAACAAATAAGCAACAATCAAGTTCAGAAACTCTGGACTGGGAATCAGAAATTTGGAAACAACCCACAGAAGTTCAGAGGAAAGAAGTCTAAGTATAACTCTAATGTCACATGCTCTCACTGCATGAGAGTAGGGCATATGAAAGCAGACTGCTACAAATTAATAGGTTTCCCAGAAGATTTTTAGTTTACCAAACAAACAAGCAATTACCATGGAGGAGTAAAAGGAAATGCAGTGGTAACAGGACACGAGGAAAGTGTGACAGCTACTAATAATGAGGGAAACATCAACAACCAGCCACAAATGTTTGGTAAGGAATAGGTTTCTGAGCTAGTAAACTTAATCAAGCAGGTGCAGATTGGAAACTCAGCTTACACAGGTTCGGAAATCAATGTCAATGCAGTGGCTGGTACGATTCTTAAATACACTGGGACTTGTCTTTCAACTTTTAATACTAAGACTTGGATTATTGATTCAGGAGCTTCAGAACATATATGTTTTGATTCAAGTTCATTCATAGATTTGACTCCTCTTCCTGTTCCTCTACATATTAATCTTCCTAACTCTTTCCAATTATTTGTTACACACAGAGGAAGTGTTTCTGTTCAGCCAAATATGATTCTTAAGAGAGTCCTCCATGTGTCTTCATTCAGATAATGTATTATCTGTTCATAAGTTATGTTTTCACTTCAAATGTTCTTTAAATCTAACTTCAGATGCTTGTCTAATGCAGGTCCCTTTAATGAGGAGGGGACAAGTTTTTGGTGAAGTAAGAGATGAATTATACTTATTCAAGCCCACTAGTGTAGTTTCTGGCATTTTGCCTTATGAAAAAGTAGTTTCAATTCCAAAAGGAAGAAATTCCAACAATGTTTCTAGTTCTGTATCTTTTCAAACACCTTTAGTAGCTAATGTTGTATCTAATGTAAGCCAATGGCATGTCAGATTGGGTCATCTTCCCTTTTCAGTAATGAAGCATCTTAGTTTCATTGATTTTCCTTCAAATTTTAATTATGTGTCTAACATTTGTCCTCAAGCTAAACAAACAAGACTCCCTTTTTCTCTAATTCATATTAAAACCCAAAGGATTTCTGATTTAATTCACATTGATACTTGGGGTCCATTTAGGACTGAAACATACAATGGGTTTCAATACTTTCTAACTATTATAGATTATTTCAGTAGAGCCACATGGACATTTCTGTTGAGTTGCAAGAGCAATGCTTTTCCAATTTTAAAATCCTTTATTGCTATGGTGGAAAGACAATTCAACATAAAGGTAAAAAGGATAAGGTCTGATAATGCCAAAGAACTAGGGAAAGGGTCACAGGAGGCTGCTTTCCTTCAATCACAGGGCATATTGCATGAAACATTTTGTGTGGGAACACCCCAACATAATAGGGTAGTTGAGAGAAAACACAGGCATCTATTGGAAGTGGCAAGAGGAATGTTCTTTCATTCTAAGTCCCCCATACAATATTGGAGAGAATGTGTGCTCACAGCTACTCATCTCATCAACAGGATACCTTCTAAGGTTTTGAAAGGAAAGACACCCTATGAGGTCTTTTTTGGAAGATTACCTGACTATGACTCACTCAAAAGTTTTGGATGTCTATGTTTTGCATCTACTTTGACTCATGATAGGAGTAAATTTGACCCAAGATCTAGGAGATGTGTGTTCTTAGGATATGCACAAGGACAAAAGGGATATAAGGTTCTGGAAATTGAAACAGGAAAGGTGTTTGTTTCCAGAGATGTGAAGTTCCATGAGGAACATTTTCCTTTCAGTTTATCCAACACAACACCTCAGCCTTTGTTTTCCCCTCCTATCTCTTCTTCTGATACTCCATCTCCAGCCCAACCATTTTCTAATATCAGTTCTGCACTAGAAGCAGGACACTTTGGGAAAATGATCAAGCCATTAGTCTTCCTAAACCCTCTTCCCCTCTACCAAATTTTGGGTTGGGAAATTCACCTAGTAGTACATCAGAGAATCTACCTCACACTCCTATGTCATCTCCTATTCACAGTTTTCCTATTCTACCAGCTCCAATCAGGAAATCTGAAAGGATTACCCAAAGACCAACATACCTCAATGATTATGTGTGTAATAGCATTTTTCTCACTGATCTCAACTCCTCAGTTTTCAGCCAGTCGACCACTCCTAGTGCTTTCTCTTGGGGCACTCACACTCAAAAATCAAAATGTCCTAATGAGTGTGTCAACTATTTCAGAACCAACAAGCTATCATGAAGCTTGTAAGGACCCGGGTTGGAGAAAGGCAACGGAGGCTGAAATTGCAGCATTGGAGCTGAATCATACTTGGGATGTGGTGAGTTTACTACCAGGCAAGAAGGCTTTACCATGTAAATGGGTTTACAAAGTTAAGCACAAGTTAGATGAGGCCATAGAAAGGCTGAAAGCTAGGTTGGTAGTGAGGGGGGACATACAAAGAGAGGGCATTGACTACTCAGAGACCTTTTCTCCAGTGGTGAAGATGACAACAATCCAGTGTCTACTAACAGTAGCTGTAAAGAAAGGCTGGGATGTGTCACAACTTGATGTGAACAATGCCTTCCTACATGGAGACTTTCAAGAAGAAGTTTACATGAAATTTCCTGCTGGTATAACCCCTCATGATCCTTCCAAGGCATGTCGTTTAACAAAATCATTGTATGTGGTTAAAGCAAGCCTCTAGGCAATGGTATGACAGGCTTGCAGGGGCATTGAGCTACAAAGTTTATTCAAGTTCCCTCAATGATTATTCATTATTTTACAAACAATCTGGGGATCTGGTTTCTATCATAGCTATTTATGTCGATGACATTCTACTTAAAAGGAGTGATATTGAAGGAAACAATTAGATTACTGCTTTTCTAAACACTGAATTCAAGGCTAAGAATTTAGGTGCAATTCATTATTTCTTAGGGATGGAAATTCTTCGAGAAAAAAAAGATTTTATCATAAATCAAAGGCAATTTACCTTGGACCTTTTGAAGGAGTTTAATTTTTCTGGGGCAGCAGTCTCTTCACCTCTTGATCCCTATTCCAAGCTTCGTGCGGATGATGGGCCTCTCCTTTCAGATCCCACTCTTTATCGTCACTTGGTGGTGAAGCTCAATTATTTGACCAATACTCGTCCTGATTTGTCCTTTGTTGTCCTTTGCCTTAGTCAGTTCATGCAAAGACCATGTCTTTCTCATTTCACAACTGGTTTGTGCGTCCTGCGTTATCTCTCAACAGATTTATCACAAGGTATCTTCCTATCCTCAGACCCCTCTTTTGATTTGATAGCTTTCTGTGATTCCGATTGGGCGGCTTGAAAAGATTCCCGGCGATCCGTCAGTAGTTTCTTTATCATGCTTGGTGGAGCTCCTATTTCCTGGAAATCGAAAAAGCAAGCATCAATTTCCCTTTCCTCTACAGAAGCAGAGTATAGGTCTATGAAAAGAGTGACAGCAGAAATTACCTGGTTGGTTCCACTTCTCGCAGATTTGTCTTCTCCACCTTCACTTCCATTCCGGTTCACTCCGACAGTCAAGCCGCCATACATATCGCTCGTAATCCTATTTTTCACGAGCGGACAAAGCACGTTGAGCTTGATTGTCACTTCGTCCACCATCAGTATCTCTCAGGCTTGATTACTCTTTCCTTTGTCCCATCTCACCACCAACTCGCAGATTTGTTCACAAAACCTCTACCTGGTGCTTCTCACAAAGTCATCTTACACAAGTTAGGGGTCCATTCTATCCCCTCTAACTTGAGGGGGATGTAGAGAAGCAGGAAGAAAGCAGTAACCTTCAGTTCTCAATCGATGAAAGAAAGAAAGGGAAAGAGAAGGAAGAGATAGAGACCTAATTTTCAGACAAGGTTGGGAAAGTTTTCGGAATTCTCTAGGTAAAGAAGAGAATTGGTCTCTTAAGTGATTGATTGCGTGGCAGCATCTGAGCCCTTGAGCTCGATTAAATCCTGGCCATTGATATGACATACTATGCTCAATATGAGAGGCTGAAGAGTTACACACACGTGGGAATTGCACATGTCAATACATTGTAAAGGGAATAAAGTTAGTTATTTTGTTATAGACTAGGCAATAGAAATGTGACAAGTGTATAGGAATATTCTTATGTTTTCTTTCAATTTCAGCACATTCATTTTGTATATATAGAAAACTTGGAATGATACACATATACAGAAAAAAATTCTTCATCTTTTCTGCCTAAGTTTTCACAAAATGATAACCAGACTCCAAATTGGTTAAACCTTCATAACTCTAAATGATTAATGACCTTAACAACTACCAATAACCCAAAATAAAAACAAACAAAAAAAAAAGGAAAAAAGATACTCCAAGAAGTGGATGTGATGGGCCAAAAACAAGTTTTTAAATCCATTCCTTATCATTGTAAATGTCATGCCGTCATATTAGAATTATTGTTTGTGGAGAGATACCTCCTTTTATGTAGAGACAACCAGAAACAAAGAACGTGAGCTGATAATTGCATAGCTGGTCGGCTAATATGAAAAGCCTATCTCTTTATGTTATACTCTACGGTCTCTACCAAAGCACATTATATACTAGTATATTCTATATTTCTACCTATAGATAAATTGCCAGTAATATCCTAAGTTTCTATTTCTCGGACCCTCCTTCCACGCATGTACAATGACCTTGATTTCCTTCCTGCTTCCTGAATTTTGAAGTCTATTTCTAGGAATATTATCATTTTATTTCCATTTAAGTCAAAAAATTCCAATACATAGCAAGTTAATTCAATTTATTTAAGTAAAAAAAGGAAAAAAGATCCTCTTTCTTCATAGAAGATGAGGATTTAGGAATTGGGACGGAATCAATCAACAACAATAACAATCCAGTAAAATCTCACAAGTGGGGTATGAGGAGGATAGAGTATACGCAGGCCTTATCCTTATCCCGGAAGGATAGAGAGGCTTTTTCCGAAAGTCCCTCAGCTCAAGAAGAAGAAAATAAACAATAGACAATAGTAACATTGAAAATTGCTAGGTTAATAGAATGTACGAAGAACTAGGGGCATTCTTCGTAGAGGAGAGTCTTTCTAAATTTCACGGTATCTTTATTCTTTTTCTTCCTAAAAGTAGCAGAAGCACTTATAACTAAAAAGATGTCAAATAGGGTTACTTGAACTCTCGAAGCCATCATCTACAGAATCTATGGTCTATCCCCCCACGTCTAGATTTTACGCAGGAATAAACGAAATGCTATGGACCAAAATTACGTAAATAGAAAATGTACTTGGGGTCCGAGGCGTATATTATAGTATTAGACATATACTCTCAAAGGACCAATACTCCACTCCCTAATCATTAGAAGCACATTTCATTTGACCTGTAGGTTTTTATTCTTTATACATTCCCAAAGAGCGATTCTATAATCTAGGTCTATCAAGCAAAGGGGTTGTGCAACATTAAAGAATCCTAGCACTAAGGCATTCAAGCAAATTATTTTCTTTAGTTGTTTCCATTTTATAAAGGAACAAGTAAAGTAACAATAAAGTATGATTTTCCAAGAGATATTTTGGCAATTGAGGTTTTCATGACTTTATTAAAATAACTAGCTATGAGCTAAAGTTGCGATGGAATTAGATATGGCTAACCTTCATGATCATAAAGAATTGATCTTAATAATTGTGTGGTTTCTTTTTATTAGTTATTATTTACGCATAAAGTACATAGATTAGAAAACATATATAGATTCATGTACCTCAAAGAAATCTAAAGGAAAATGCTTATTTACGATCATGAGAAAAGGACGGCTGATTTCCAAATTCAGAATGGATTCCCACCTCCTACAAAAAGAAGAAGCCCTTAATCAGTACTTCATCATTGCGCCTCGTTATTTAATTTAGCTCTTGACCAATAATTTCTGCCCTGCTTTCCGTTTTAATTTTGTACGGCCGACCTAAAAAAAGGAAAAATTAAAGAAGAAAAAGAACAACAACAACAAAAAGATAAGGAGATGTATTCTTGGGCTAGAAATGCTTCCTCTGCGTCCTCAATGGTAAATCCGCACGTGGATCAGGTCGCCTACAGCTACAATCACAACAAATTAATAGTATTAATTAGGGTATCCATTATTGTAAAATGAAGTTATCTTTTTAACTATAGATTTTAAAATCTTGAATCCGCCTCGTTTAGTCACCGTTGTTATGGTTCAAAATGTATATGCGCTACTCGATTTACCTTCTCTTGTAAATAATCATCAGGAGGAAATTTTATATTGCATGTTCTTGTTAATGATCCCTAGTGGTGAAGCTTCCCGAAGGAAAACCTCATGTAATAGTAGTAGCTAATTATGGAGTATTATTAAGAGAAATTACTGCCGTTTTGACAACAAAAGAAAAACATACAGACAACTTGAGAGCAGCGTTTTAAAAGGCGAGGGGTGAAGCGGGGTATTTTACTTAATATTGGATGAGGCGAAAGTTTCGATACATGGGGCGTAATATTTAATTTTTTAAATTTATAAATTAATAATATAGCATTATAATACAAAAAAATATAAAAGATACATTAAAAGTTCAAGAAGACTAAAAAGAATTAAAGAAAATTATATAAAATAAAATATCTAACATGTTTTATAAATATAAATAATACAATACTATTAAAGTTACTATGAAATATAACTTAACTACAACGTCTTAACTTTCCAAATCATAAAAATCACAAATATTATCAAACTATATATTCGACCTCCTTAAAAGTCAATGCGCGTTAAATTTTATAAAATATTGCAATTTAAAATATTACTATAACGACCCGACCTGTTGTTTTAAGCAATTTCACTTCGCTAGGTTGTTTGAGGGCATGAGTAGCTCTGTATGATGTAGTATGAATTGTGTGAATCATCAGTTTTGATTTTCAGGTTATTCGGAATTGATTTGGAAGAATGATCCTCAGCTAGAAGTTTTGAATTTGAAAGGTTTGACCAAGTTTTGACTTTTTAGAATTTGACTTCGGATTGAATTTTTGATGGTTCCATTAGCTCTGTTGGGTAATTTTAGACTTAGGGAGCCTGTCCGGATCGTGATTTGAAAGTCCGTGATAGAATTTGGCTTGAATAACGAAAGTTGGAATTTTGGAAAATTTGACCGGGAGTGGACTTTTTGATATTGAGATCAGAATTTCAATTCCAAAAGTTGGAGCAGGTCCGTAATGCCTAATGTGACCTGTGTGCAAACTTTGAGGTCAATCAGACGTGGTTTGATAGGTTGCGGCATTGGTTGTGGAAGTTGAGGTTTCAAAGTTCAATGATTTTGAATTGAGGTGTGATTCGCCCTTTCGATGTTATTACATGTGTTTTCAGCCTCGTGTAGGCCCATGTGATATTATGCGACTTGATGGTACGTTTTGGACGAGGTCCTGAGGGGCTCGGGCGTATTTCAGATTGATTTCGGATCATTTTCTTCAATATTGCTATTGCTGGTTCTGGTGTTTCTGCATCTGCGGAAATATGGGCGCAGGTGCGACAGGCTATTCCATACCTGGTTGCGCAGATGCTAGGGAGGGGACTACAGAAGTGGAGGACCAGCTTTTGTATTTTACCGTAGAAGCGGGATTTTGGTCGCTTCTGCGTACTAGCAAATGCGGTTAAGTGTCCACAAAATCGGAAGTGCTAGGCGGAATGATAAATACAAGGGTTCGCAATTTTGGCTTCATTTTAACATTTCCAAGCTCGGATTGAGGCAAGCATTTCTCACCATATGAATTGGGGTAAGTGTTCTATACTCAGTTTGATTATATTTCATGAATCTATCTTCATTTTTGACAATTGGTTGATGAATTTAAAGAGGAAATTGGAGGTTTTGGCGTAAAGTTTCATACTATGAATTTTTGAGTTTTAAACACCGATTTGAAGTCGGATTTGAGTGAAACTAGTATGGTTGGACTCATAATCGAATGGGTTGTCATATTTTGTGAGTTTGATCGAGTTTCGAGGCGTGGGCCCGAGTGTATATTTTACCGGATTTGGGATTCGATCTTTATCATTTGTAATTATTTCATTGGGCTTCATCTGATGTAATTGAGTTGTTTTGGCTAGTTTTCAGTCGTTCGGATGTCACTACGCACGTGATAGCATTCTTGGAGCATCGCTTGGCTTGCTCGGTGTTAAAATTGGCTTGATTAAGATAAGTAACTCTTCTAAACTTAGTGCCGAGGGTGTAAAACTCTGAATCATGTGCTATGTAATTGGTGTAGAGGTGATTCACATGCTAGGTGACGGGCGTGTGGGAGTGCACCCAGTGAATCGTGACTCTGTTGTTCTCAAGGCAGTGAATAATGGCCCTATTTTTGTTGATATCTGTGTTTTCACCATGTGATAAAGTAAGTGAGTTGTACATCATGCTAGATTATGCTAATATTGTTGGGACACATAGTGGTTGTTTCTTGCTATCATCTCATTGATATTTCGTACTCCGTCGCATTCATGCATTCATATCATATCTCAGTCTCAGTTATTACTTATTGATACATCATATCATTATTCTGGGTCAATTTTTATAATATTGTGAGCCCGTGGGTGAGACTCGATAGTAATGACTATGTGAGGCCGAGAGCCTGATTATGAGTGACAATTATGGGATCGGCTGCACGCCGCAGCGATTGTATTGATGATTATGATAGCGCTTGGGCTGTAGAAGCCTTAACGGAGTCTATAACATACCCCCAGTGAGAGCAGATGATATTATTGAGCGATGCATTTTCCTGGACATAAATTCGTCCGAAGTATTGATATATGGAGATTGATTTCTCCACATGGATGGATTTCCCTTTCTCCTTGGTACCGAGTGACATATAGTCATTGTTGAGCATGTTGCGGGATGGATTTCCCTGGGCCGCATGGGCCATATACGATATCGGGTGGTTGAGCATTTATATATTACTGGGGGATGGACTTCCCTGGGCATGGATTTGTCCGAAGTACTTGATACCTGGAGATGGATTTCTCCACAGGGTTGGATTACCCTTTATCCTCGGTACTGGGCAACTTATAATTAGTGTTATATATGTTCATGGATAGATTTTCCTAGGCAGTATGGGCCATATATAGTACCGAGTAGTAGAGTAGGATGCCGTGAGGTTGAGTACTCTAAGAGTATGAGTACATGATTCATCTTTGAGATACATGGCATTGGCATGCATATATGGCATACATGCATAGAGATGCATTTTCCTCATGCAATATGGTGGCACATCATTCATGATATTTTTACACACATTGATATGTGGTCTATAGAGAGGTATCTCACACCTGCTATCCAGAAAGAAAAATGAAACACCTTATTTATTGGGTAAAAGGATTTTTCTAAAAAAGATATACAATTTACAAACTTTCTCATATTTCATGATGTTTTCGGTAAAGTATTTGGGTTTCTCAATGATATTCTTGAAAGGCGGACTATTTTTGGAAAAATATGAAAAGACTGAGCATTCTATCTCTGAGATGCTTCTTTATGTACTTGCTTTACACTGTTATGAACTGCTATTGGTTATTGTTGTTGGATCCGACCTATGTTCCAGCTCGTTACTGCTTTCAACCTGAGGTTAGGTTTGTTATTTTTTGAGTACATGGGGTCGGTTGTACTCATACTGCACTTCCTGCACATTGCGTGCAGATCCCGGATGCCGATGTTGCTGCGTTCGATGGTTGCTGGATTTGAAGGAGTACCTGCATTCTTGTTGTAGCTGCCTCTTGTTTACGATAGCCTTAGATTACGAAATTCTATTTATGTACATTTCAAACAGAGGATATATTTTCTTCATATCAGCTTTGTAAATTCGATTCTTAGAAGCTCATGATTTGTACGACCAGTCCTTAGAAAGTGTAATAGATCTAGATAATTTATTTTGTTTAACTGACTTATTAGCAATGTTGAAATTGAATTAATTAGTAGTTGGCTTACCTAGCAGGTTGGGTTAGGTGCCATCACGACTAGTGAATTTTGGGTCGTGATAATTACTCTTTCATGAGTAAATATAAAATATTTTTAAATAGTAAAATAATAAATGTATGATACTTTTGAGAGATATAGAACTAAGACATGAAGATATATCAAGTAAAGATATAAATTTTGGTTATCTATTTATTAAAAAAATACTCAAATGATATTCACCCTCACGATGTTCTCAATTAATAAATATGCAATACTATGGTTCGTTATTGGACTAATTCACAATTTTTATATTTCTACAGATAAAAAGTTTAATAATTCATTTGTTAAAGAATTTTGAGATTCAACCGTGCAAATTAATAAATTCAATACATGATTTGCATAGGAACTGTAGGGCGAGTTACGAACGTTGAGCGTTAGGCGTCTTAAGGGCGCACACTCGGATGCTTGGGGGCATGATAGAATTTAAGGGTCTGCCAAACTCTATAGAGAACCAGGTTCTCTATCAGGTTCAACAGATCACACACATTGCAGTAAATAAATGACAAGAGGAATTTTATGTGAAAATTTCCAGCTCAACGGGATTAAAAATCATGACCTACCCTTGTAGGATTTCTACTTCACTACTGAGCAACTTTCAGATTACAACCTATGCAACATAGGAATTAACCTCTTAATTCCTCACTAACTTGTAACACTCTATTACAAGCCACTTTGTAATTACTCTATTACAAAGACTTTTACAACTTGACTAACTCTAGCTAAGACACAATGTTTACCTTGAAAATGGTATTAACAATTATATCTGATTTTATGGTTCTAAAAATGTGTGATTTATTTCAATACTAGTTGTTTGGAAATAGATGTTAAGTGTAAGTAAAGAAAATAAGATATGCAAATCAATGTTGTCTCAAGACTAGGTCTCGAGCTGGCTGGAACAAGGGGCCTCAAGATCTAGTTTGGGCAGTTAGCAATGAGTAATTGATGAAGAAACAATGATATCGAAGGACTCGAAGGTAGCCTTTTACGGTTAACAATGGGCAATAAATGAAGAACAATAAATGAATAATACATTAACAAGCAATGAATCTGTAGAGTGATTGTTGAGCATATTTAGGCAAGAAAGAAGAAAATGTTTTATTGCATTCATTATTCATGTGTGTTACAAAAATGACAAGGGTCCCATATATAGGAGGGGGAAATCCAAACATAGTACATGTATAATAATAATGAGGAAATGCTATTGGTACAGCTGTATAATGGCTCAGTACGGATTTGTACAATTCTTGCAGACTTGGTCAGCTCTAACCACGTATCATTGGGAGCTTTCCCGCCTTTGCATGATGATCATCGTTGTTCTGAGATCGACCACAGTGAACCTTCGATATGTTCCCTTGAGGACGCACCTTGAGGTCACACTTCAAATTCTGCTTTGAGCTTCTCAAGGTCGGGCGTGGAAAGCCACAGTAGCCCCAAAGTCAAACTCCCCGATTTTGGCCATATACAGATAGTCCCCGCGTTTCTTAGAATGAAATGATAAGAAACGATCTTAAGTTCTTGCCTCTTCAATACCCTCATTGTGATGTCAGCCACGTGAGATCATTAAATGAGGTGACAGAAAAGTTGTACAGAGGTCTTGTCAACACGTTTCTCAAAAATTCCACGAACCGCTATTGGTAGCCCTTTCAACTACTCCAATACACTGAGATGACTCTTATAAATACTCCAATTCCCTATCTTTTAAACCTTTTCAACATCTTTAAATCTTCAAATCCTTGTTAAAAGTTTCATACCTTCACCCTTCTTCTGTATTCATTTCTTTGCCAGCTTACTTTGAAACTTTGTTATAACCATGGCCAAAACTTCTAAGACAATACCTCGAAAAGAGGAAGCCCCTTCTTCATCACGCTCGTCTAATAGCAAAAAGGTAGTGCATTTTTGCATTAAGGAGTATATTTCTGGGCCCTTCGATACATCATCCGATTTCAAAATTGATAAACCTTCTTTGGTACCGGGCCGATGCGTGCCCATGCGTCGCTACATTAGTCTAATAACCGACATAGAGAAGGTTAAAATAGATTGCCACTAGGGAGATGCGGTACAAGTAGTGATCCTTTCATCATAAGAGGATATAAATACACAGAGTTGGTTTCCTTAGCGTATATACGTACCCTTTTACCTTAGGTCCTGTAGATTCTTCTTCTCCACCGATAGACCCGGTGATCCTCGATTTTTGTCGACAATATCGAGTGATGCTTGGTCAAATTTATCCCTCATTTTGGAGAATCGTCTATTTGATTAGATATTTCTCGAACATGGTCGAGGGGATGCCTTTCACCCTCAATCATCTGATTAGATTGTATATCACTCTTCTCTATTGATGGGGCGTAGTCAAACTGTGACATCGATCTACCAAAGCATTTTTTCCCAACATCAATGAAGATAAAGACCGGGGGTGGATGAGCTGCTTCGTTCGAGTCAGGACTTGGACCTCATCCCTGCTGACAAGATGCCATTCCCTGAGGAATGGAATATGAGACGTAAGTGCTGTTACACCGAGCATATTTTATCAACTGAATGTCCTATTTTCCTCTTTCAAACTAATTCTTTTCTTTTTTGAATTGATTCTCCTCTGATTGCGTAGCCACCGCCCCAGTGCGGTTAAGGACCTCCCAGGCTGGGTTAAACTTTTATACTCCACCTCCTCATATGGAAAGCACGTTTGGCATAATTTGGTCAAAACTCGATGGGAGACCAAAAATCATGGTACGCCCTCATCGCTGTCACCTCTAAATTCCTTATAAATAGATTTCTTGGCGGTATGTTTGACATTTTATGCTTGTGCAGGCCTCGAGGAAGCCGTTTCAATGAGATCGACTCCTCCTGGCGAAGAGGAGATCCAAAAACCCGCCAAAGATAGAAAGAGACACCAACAAAGTCCCCAAAATCAAAGAGAACTACGGCTCGAAAGCCTAGGGCCAATGCAACGGTCCTAACTTCGGCAGCTGCTGAAAGTTTTCATGCTACAGATGAAGACGATGATGGTTTCCCACCGGTACATAAGGTGACGAAGCGCTGATGCTTCGAAGGATGCCAGGCAAAAAACTGCCGAGTTAGAGGTGGCCGATGCAGTCCCACCTCGTATTGAGGAGACCCTCAAAGAGGATTTGGATGCAGTCCCCGAGCCGACCATTGGAAAAGAAACAACTTGTGCCGATGAGCACTTGGTTGGTGCATTTGGAGGATCCCGCTCTGAGGCCCTTCGAGGGTGAGAGGAAGCCCCGATAGAGGTTGATGTCATAGGCGATCTTCAATCAGGCCCGTCGTTTTCCCTAGGGAAAATACGGGATGCCCAGAATAGGGAGACTCCCGATGTGGGGGCATCCTAGGGAGAGGATGATGCATCTGGATATTTTTTTGCCGGTGTTGAAGAGGAGGCTGATCTCGATGCTCTAGTCGTTCTTAAGAAGGCTGCGAAACTCCAAAAACAGGTGACTTTTGACATAACCTTTGTGCCTTGAGTTTTGATCTTTGGTTTTCTAACTTCTTTCCTTCGTGTTATAGGTCACGATGCTATACGACCAGGTCTTTTCCAATTTACGAGTTGAACTAACTTATTGTGAGGGGGAGCTTGAGAAGCCTGCTTTGGAGCCGAATGAGCTAAAAACTCTATACGCCCGAAGGGAGGAGGAGCTGAACAACCTTCGAGCAAGTTCAAAGAAAGTGCTTCAAGAGCGGGACAACTTCATCCAACAGGTAGTTTGGTACTCATGAGCTTACCTTTTGTTTTCATAACTCGGTGTTTATTACCTTGACTCGGCATTTGTAGATTGAGCAAAAGGATGCCCTAGCGGGGCATCTTCGGGAAGAAATAGCGGCCAAAGATGTCGAGACCCTTGAGCTAAAGCGCTACAAGGATAGAATGGCCTCAGAAAGGGATACTCTATGAGAGGAGCTGGCCTCGACTCAGAGTCTTCTTCAACGTGCTAAAGAGAAGGTTCACAAATTCAAGCCACTTCATGCTGAGTCAGCTGCTGCATTATCCACGACCAAGCCTGAAGCCGATGTACTTATATTATCGTATCGGATAGATGGTGCTGCAGTGAATTCTCGAGCCAGAGAGATATCTAAAAAGGCTGACCTCAAACTGGCTCGCGCCCTTGCACTTGCTCGATTAGAAGCTCGGAGGCAGGTCTTCAAGGAAGTGCATGCCAAGGGTTTCGATCTCTCTGCTGAGATTGAAGAATCGAAGGCCTTGGAAGAGGAGTCGGCAACTCCAACTACTTCGGATGAGGGCTCTACAAATAGCTCGGGGAGTAGCGAAGATGAAGACTAGGCCACCTTTTCTCTTTTTACTTCTTCTTATTTTGTATATGGACTTCGCGTGGGAGATTTATAAATGCACCTTTGTAAATATATTTTTGGAATGCAAATGATTTTCTTATTTAATGTCTTCTCAAAGTTCTGCCTTTTACTGTTCATGCCAAAGTCAAGGTTCGAACTTGAATTTAACTCCTTTGAGGACCCTTAAGGTCAGGTTGTTCTGGTTTCAATCGCATACCTTCCCTTGGTCGGGTTGGTAAGAAATCTATATGACTCCTTGATACCTCGAACACTGTGTGGTGATGTCATTCCTGTGACATGACCGTAAAGTGACCGACGTGGCCCCATCGGTATATTTTCGCAAAAAGTCATAATTGCTTTGTCAGAGCTGGTGTGAGCACGTGATTTTTGCCTTGCTTAAATTACTCCTATATAACTCATTAAAATTAGGACTTTTCTTACTTGAATTTTTTAGGGAATTAATTGCATGAATTTTTTGTTTGTTTGCCTTTTGTATGCATTTTTAGTTGGCATAATTCATAAAAATACAAAAATAGCATATTTGCATTTAGAATTCGATTTTATGTCTATTAGTTAATTGATATTATCAAAATAAGAGAAAAATAGCAAAAATAGTCATTTTTACATCTTTTGTTTAGCTTTCTTTTTAAAATTGGGATTTATTTAGTTTTAGAAAAATTAATTAGTTGGATTTTGGTTTAATTCAAGTCTTTGTCACTTTTAATTTTTAATTTTTTTTCTTGTTTTTAACAAAAGACAAAAATCAAAAGAAATGAAAATAAGTTGAATTTAAACAAAAGAAAAGGAATTAATTGAATAAAAAAGAAAATAAAGAGAAGAAGGATATTAGGATAGTTATTTTGGGCCAAATTTAAGCCCAAACCCCTCAAGCCCACTCGAAATCAACCCAGGCCCCTTTGTATTACCCAATCCGGTCCACCCTCAGCCATACCCAAACGACGTCGCTCTGACATCAACAGATCTGGGCCCTTCATTTCCTCTGGTCCAACGATTCTCGTTTATTCATGGACATGATATAAAATTGTCCGAAAATATGTTAAACATAAAATACACGATATCATCCTCCTCGTATCATCCCCCCCTCCCTGTAACGCCGGTGTATAACCACCGTGTCCCCACCGCCTTCCGCCGTGCGCCGCCGGCCGGAAATCGCCTCCCCCGGCGGCGAAACTCCAAATAATCCCAAATTTTCACCATAGCTCTGTCTTCATATCCCCAATCCATATCAAACCTTATTTCCCTTCAAATCTGAGCCAATTGCTTCAAATATCAAACCTAAAGCTCGGACCAAAACCCTAACTCCTCTAAAATTCCCAAAAATCACACCCTATACTCTACCAAACCCCCTCTTCCCCAATCTCAAACCAAAACCCTTCAAACCTTAATAAAACCTCACAAATTTCAGATTTAGGGTTTCTAAAAAAAATACTTTTGGGTTTTGTTAAAGGAAACGTCTATCAAGTATCGACCTGAACTTCAAATAATGTCGTATGTTTGTGTCTACAAAAAACAAACGTATAATATTATTTGAGGGTCAATTCGAATTCAGCTTAAGAAGATCAAAAGCAGTAGGCTTCTTTTCAAATTAATTCTTTCTCTTTTAGTTTTAATTTGTTCTTATTGTTTTTAGTTTAATTCTCGTTTTATTAGAATTAGTTGTGTTTTAGTTCGTAATTTTGTTTTGTTTTTTTGTTTTTAATCTTTTGTTTAATTTGTGTTTACTAGTTCATGATTTTAGTTTATAATTTCAGTGTTTGTTTATTAGTGATCAGTCCGTTTTTATTTGTTTTTGCTAATTGTTGGTTACTTTAGTTATATGTTATTAGTCATTAGTTATATGTTTACTTTAGTTGTTAGGTCATAATTCGTTTGCTGTTGGTTGTTAGTAATTTCAGTCATGATTATTTTAGTCTAATGTTACTAATTTCTTTTTTAGGTGTTTTCTTTTTCTGTTAATGTCAATTAGAATTAAGTTTAGTTATGTTGATTTGTTATAGCTGATTTAGTCATTAAGATTAAATATAGTTAGTTTCTAACTCAAGTGAAAGGGTTTGGGAGGGTCAATAATTTCAGGGGGAATTCAAGGGTAGTTTGGGCATGGAAAAAAGTAGTTTTGTCAAGATTGGTAAATTCAAAGCTAAGGTAAGGGTAGTATAGGTATTGTATAGCTAAAATAACACCCTAGGGCCTTCTAAAATAGGACTTTAGTGTAGACTTTAGTAAACTTAGAGCAGTAACTTGAGAAACAAGTTAGAAATTGAAGGATTAATAGGTAAAATCTGAAATTAAAAGAGAGAAAAAATGTGTGAAAGCTTCCAGAATATACTGCCTCACTCCTTGCCTATAAAAGGCACCCCCAATGCCTTCTTTAACAAGTTTTGACCCCTGAAAATTCCCAAAGCTTCAGCCATCAAAAACCCTCTCTAAAAGCTCTCTCTCCCTTTAATTTTCAGATCTGCTTTGAAATTCAAATACTTAAAATCCAAAAACATCAAAAACAGAAAATCAAAAAAAGGTTACTGTTTCATTGCTTATTTAGATCATTTTTCAATTTTCTCTTTGCATTTCTCCAAAATCTGTTCTAAGCTCGAGTTTCAGCACCATTTAAGAGTATTTGGCAGTTTGGTCGAGTATATTTGGATTCGTTTGGATTGGATTTGGTTGAGTATTGTTCCAGGGAAGTCTAAGAAGCAATTTAAGTTCAGTTTCAAACTTATTCGAGTACAATTTGAGTCAGCTATGGTTTAACTGATTAGAAGCACTAATTTCTGGTTTCATTT
>MU698409.1:82013-108880 GCA_026770625.1 Nicotiana glauca | reverse complement strand
GTAAAGAACACAGATATTTTTACGTGAAAAACACCTGGATCAAAAGGTGAAAAACCATGACCTACTACTCAGTAGTATTTTCCCAAACTTCCATTAAAATCACTGAGCCAAAACACCATTTACAAAAACTCTTTTAAACCTAAGGATTAACTCTAATCCCGTTGTGGCACACAGCCTCAACTATTGCGACAACTTCAAGTTAACTCTAACTTAAACACTCTAGGTCTCTAATACAATTGCTTCTATGAAAGCTGAAAGGTACTGTGTAAAATCACCTACTACAATTGAACTAGAATAAAAGATAGACATTAGGAACTGGTTCTTCTATCTCGCTCTGGTAGCTTTAGGATTGCACACTCAAATCACACATAAATTGCTTGCAAAATCTCCTTGCTCTTTTACTCTCAATTTAAGTTTAACTTTTGCTTATGTGCATTACCTGTAAAACATAACAACATTGACATTTAATAGGTTAGTAATCAGAGTTTGAGTGGGATTCAATTGTTGCTCTTCTATTATAGAAGAGTTCATGATAATCTCAAACTCTAACACTATCTTCATCCTAGATTGTGTTCTCTTCATGTAAGGAGTCTTTCTCTCCTTATCCAATATGCAACCTTTTCGATCAGATTAGGAGATATTGCTGCTTGACTAATTAGACTTATCTCCTTCACGTGCATATCACATGTACAGATAGATCATGACTGTGCTTCACAAGATGGACCCGGTCCATGTCTGAGTTCTTTTGTCAATCTTCAAAACATCACGTGTTCTTGGGCTAACAAATTCCTCTTTTTTGATAATGAAAAACTCTGTGCTTTTTACTTATTTGGAACCTGTAAGAACTCAGCTTAACCATCAATACCAAATTTAAAAAATTCAATTATCATCAAGGACCAGGTTAATTAGGTTATAAATATCACTTACTCAGAATGTATAAAGATCTCTTCCCCTTTTTGGCATTATTGAAAAGTTGCATACAAAGTGTGAGTCCCAAATTTTAATAAGTACTCAAGGCCACTAGGGCAGTTGCAAGTGCAATCATGGTTTAATCATCAGTAATTAAGAAAACATATTTAAACTATCAAGGACGGATTAACATTGAACAAGAGAAAAACGATAGTTATAATTGATAGAGATATGTTGCCACCACAATCCACAAAAAGAAAAAAAAACATTCAAACCATGAGCAAAAAACAAAAGACAGAAAAATCCTTAATTTGGGTCACTGAAGGTACTGAACAAGTTCAGGAGACAACAACTAGGAGTCTTAAGGCTTGGGGGAGCTAGAAGGTTGGTATTCAGATTCAGCATATTATGAAGAATTCCATCATTCTTATCCTTTTATTTGGTAAGCTCAGTTCTGAGAACATCCCTCTCAGATTCCACCTCTGCCACACGAACCTTGAGCCTATCTATCTCAGCATCCTTGGCTTCACATTCTTGAACCAGAGTCCTGAATTTGCTGTTGATAGAAGTCTTCTAGGATGAACCAGGTTCATTTGGGATGGCATTGACTAAATAGTCACAAGCAAGCAGAGTATTAATGCCAAAGTGATCCTTGCTCGAGGCCAATTCCCATTTATTCAGAGGCACATTGCACCTATCCAGCACAGTAGTCAGAATAAAGCCATAGGGGATAGCATGAGCCTTGGAGCCATTGATGACCCTATCTAACAACTTGATGATGAAGGCAGGCCAATTAATTTGCCTTCCACTTTCCCGGCACTCCATAAGAACTAGATCCATGTAATTGGCAATATTACTTCTCTCATGTCTGGGCAATAAACACTTATTGAAAAATTCAAACAAGACCTTGTGCTCAGGCCTCATTTCACGTTTCTGCACACCCTGGCTTCATTCACATCTTCATAATCACAAAACCTTCTGGTAATTGCAAGAGCAGTAGGGAAGGAGTCCAGGCAAGGCCACATTTGCCTTGTATAGTCATCAAACCCTTCAGAGGGTATTTTCGGGATCTCTCCCAGTTTTTCTGCATCAAAATACACTTGAAATCCTTTCACCAGGCTACTAACTTTGCCATCCCTAAACTCTGCATTTTCCATAAACTCAATTAGCTCATTTTTGGCTAGCCTAGCATCCATTTGAAGGACCATGTCCTTCCATCCCTGAGTAGCTAAAGCATCCACCAGGTCTTTCAGCAGTCTACCCTTTAAGATTTTTCTTTTGCCAAACATGGAAAGCTTGTCCTGTTCACCCTCAGAATCATCTTCTGCTTCTTCTCCTCTCCAGTCCTCATCTTCAGAAATTTTTGCTTGTTTGTTTTCACTGCAGACCTTGTCCTTTTGGCTAGTGAAGGTTCAGTAGCCTCACACAGAGGAAGACTTCTTGGAAGAAGTCTTGGGCTTTTTGGGCTTGGGGGTTAGAACCTCCACTGATGTAACCCTTTCTTGATGGACCAGTTCCATATCTTTGTCTTCAGCAGCCTCTGAGGACTCTACAACCTTCCCTTTTCCTATATCCATTCACTTCTTCTTACTTTCAGCTAAAGTCCTTTGTAGATCAGCCTCACTCTATTTCACCTTGCTTCTTATGGCTCTTCCCTTTGGCAAGGAAGTGTTAGTAGGTGTTGGGGATGAATCCTTTCTTTTCTTAGAGTATTTGGGAGAACTGGGGCTTTTGGTATGGTGGAGCGTCTTTTCTTTGGATCATAACTAGCCCCAACCTTTTTCAACAGGTCTGCTAGGGTTTCTTCAAATGATGAACCAGGTGCATCTCTTTGTGAATTTAAGTTAACCAACCCTTCAGCAGCTTCACCAGAACCACTTCCCCCTGACTTCTTGCCATTCTCTTCTACAAGTTCTTGTTCAACCCCATAAATAGCAGGCACAGACAGCCCAGTAGTGGGTGAATGATCAACCACTCATTTCCCATTTTCCCTCTCTTTACCATATGCACCCTCTCTCTTTTTATTTTTTAGAATTCTTTTTACCTCTACTTCTTCGTAACTCAGGTAATTCTATATCCTTAGGTCCAACCAGAACAAACCTAGTTTCTAGATTTTCATACACAGAAGAACTTACCTTAGAAAGGGTTTCTTGAGTCTTTTCAGAGTCAGAAGACCCATGTCCTTCCCCCTTACAAGTAGATTTGTATGACTTAGAATCAGAGTTGGAGTCAGAGACTCAGGCCTGGATTGCCTTTAATTTCTTCCTTAGAGCTCCAATTGCTACTATTTTTCGAGCAAGCATTTTAACCCTTCTCAGCCTGGGTTTGGGAGTAGTGCTGGGTGGAGGAGAAGGAGATGAATCAGATGGAGTGGGTTGTGGAGGAGTTCCAGGATTGTCATGTGGGTTATTCATGATCGCTATTTTTTTTAAAAGAATTAGGGAGTCAAAATTTTGGATAATAAGAAGGAAAGTGATAGTAAAAAATTTGACGGTTTTGGAATTATGGAGTTTACAGAAGGAATGATGTGTATTTAATGAGAAATAAACATTTAATGGGTAACGACAGCTTTAGCAGTGGTCAATTAGAGGTCTAATCAACCTGAAATTTCAGGTTTGAATGATCGGTTTATCTTCCCTAGATTTTAGGCAATTTTTTCGGTTTAGAGTTCTAGGCAGACGGAACTGGTTCAAAGCTAACGGATATAATTTTCTAGGAATATAACAATTGTAGGACTTATGCTCATGATTTAAATATTTATATTTCTAATTGTGCAGAGTATAGAAAACATACCTTAGCTTTTATATGAACCCACACTGATGAACCAGGTTCTTCATTTAGAATTCTGTTAAACATGCCTCAAATTACCATAATAGAGAAAATTTTGTAAGAGATCGGTGAGTCATATTAACACATATCATAGCAGTATACTAATTAAAGTATGAAGCTGAGTAAGAATTAATCTAGATATTTACACAAGTTCAGAGTTCCTAGCCACAAAAAAATTCAATTTTTCAATTTTTTTTCATTATGCATTCTGATCTGGACCTATTAGGTGATCTTAATCATCCCTAATTCCAACATGTTCCTATCAAAGTTTTCTCTACTCAGTGCTTTAGTGAAGATGTAAGCAATTTATTTATCAGTAGCACAAAATTCTATGGAGATCAACCCCTTTTCATAGTTATCTCTTAAGAAGTGGTGTCTAACATCTATGTGCTTAGTCCTCTTATGATGAACAGGGTTCCTTGTCATAATTATAGCACTAGTGTTATCACAGAATATAGGAATGCAACCAACTTCAATGCCAAAGTCTATCACCTGATGTTTAATCCATAGCAATTGAGCACAACAAGAGGCAACAATATATATTCAGCTTCAACAGTGAATAAGGCCAATGAATTTTTCTTTTTAGTGGCCCATGATACAGGACATGAACCAATAAAATGAGGCATACCTGAGGTGTTTTTCCTATCCACAAGCAAAAATGCATAATCAGCATCAGCATACCCTACTAGATTGAAATTACTACCTTTAGGGTACCAAAGACACAGATCAATAGTGCTTTTCAAATATTTCAGTATCCTCTTGACAGCGGTCAGGTGAGACTCTTTTGGATTAACCTAGAAGCGAGCACAAAGCCCTACATTGAAAGCTATGTCAGGTCAGCTGGTAACAAGATACAAAAGTGAACCAATCATACCCCTATACAACTTTTGATCAACAGATGAACCAGGTTCATCAATTTCTAATTTAGTGGCAATTGCAATGGGGGTGTCTATTTCCTTTTATTCATCCATTTTAAACTTTTTGATCGGCTTCTTTGCATATTTCTACTGATGGATCATGGTTCCTTTTGGACTTTGTTTGATCTATAAGCCTAATAAAAGGTTAAGTTCACCCATAATACTCATTTCAAACTGACTCCCCATTAATTTGGAAAAATCCTTACTTAGTTTGTTAGTGCTGGCCCCAAAGATTATGTCATCAACATATATTTGTACCACTAGAAGATCCTTACCTTTTTCCCTCAAGAACACAGTACTGTCAATTTTACCTCTTTTGTAGCCATGTTCAAATAGGAATTTGGACAATCGTTCATACCATGCTCTGGGAGCCTGCTTGAGTCCATAGAGAGCCTTGTCTAATTTGTACACATGCTCAGGACATTCCTTGCTTTCAAACCTTGGAGGTTGTTTCACAAACACTTCTTCTTTTAGGTATCCATTCAGGAAGGAACTTTTAATATCCATCTGATGAAGAGTGAATTCCATGTGTGTTCAAAGACTATGAGGAGTCTTATTTCCTCTAGGCTTACAGCAGGAGCAAAAGTCTAATCATAATCTATACCCTCATTTTGGTTGTAACCTTGGACCACAAGTCTTGCCTTGTTTCTTGTAATTGTTCCATCTTAATCAAGTTTGTTTCTTAAGGCCCATTTTGTGCCAATGACTGATCTGTACTTGGGTCTTGGAACTAGATGCCAAACTTGACTTCTCTTGAGCTGATTGAGTTCATCTTGCATTGCATTTACCCAATCTGCATCATGCAAAGCCTCAACAACATTTTTAGGTTCAATAAAAGATAGGAAAGCATCAAAAGCACACAAATTCTTTAATTGTGATCTATTTTTGACTCCAGAGGTTGGATCGGTAATTATGTTCTCGATCGTATGAGAACTTTGATACTTGTGAGGTTTCACAACCAACTGATTTCTGCTAGATGTTTCTCCCATGTTCTTTTGCTGAGGAACATGGTCATGAACAAGTTCCTTTAGTGGATTTGTTTCAGTTCCTATTTGATCAGTCCCCCCTGTCAGGTTGACCTAGATGGAAAAACCTGTTCCATTTTATGTTCCTTCTTTTGGTGACACTTTAGCTTGTGCTGAGACTTCAGTCAAATCTTTTACCAACCCAATAGGCTCATCTTCATATTCCTGTCTCTCAGAAAAAATGCTAGTTTCATCAAACACTACATGCACATTTTCTTCTACACATAAAGTTCTTTTATTGAACACTTTATATGCTTTGCTGTGTGAATAATATCCCAAGAATACTCCCTCATCACTTCTGGTATCAAACTTACCTAGGAAGTCCTTTCCATTATTGTGCACAAAGCACTTACATCCAAATGCCCTAAGATAGGATATATTTGGCTTTCTCTATTTAAGTAACTCATAGGGAGTCTTCTCTACAATAGGTCTAGTCATGCACCTTTTGATGATGTAACATGAAGTGTTTACAACCTCTACCCAGAAGTTGTGGGGCAGTTTACTAGAAAGAAGCATAGTCCTAGCCATATCTTCAAGAGTCATGTTCTTTCTTTCAACTACTCCATTTTGTTGAGGAGTCCTAGGGGCAGAGAAGTTATGATCTATGCCATGCTCATCACAAAATTCAACAAACTTAGCATTTTCAAATTCAGTTCCATGATCAGACCTAATGGATGCAAGTTAATTACCTAATTTTTTCTGAGTCTTTCTAACAAAAGCAGTAAACATGTCAAATCCTTCATCTTTAGATGTTAAGAATAGTACCTAGGTAAACCTAGAATAATCATCAATAAGTACCATCACATATTTCTTATCACCTCTGCTCAATGTTCTCATTGGACCATAGAGATCCATATGAACTAGTTCCAATGTCCTGATTGTGCTTACCATTATCTTGCTTTTAAAGGATGATCTTACGTGCTTCCCCCTTTCCCAAGCCTCACAAACTTTCTCTTCCTTGAACTTGATGTTAGGTAGCCCTATCACCAAGTCCTTGGAGACTAATTAGTTGAGTTGATTCAGACTTGCATGACCAAGTCTTTTGTGCCACAGGAGGGGATCATTATCCAACACACTTAAGCAAGTGAGTTCATTTTTTGAAAAAGTGGACAAATCTACAATGTAAATATTGTTAACTCTTTTTCCCTGCAAAACAATCTTGTTAGTGGTAAGGTTAATCACAAAACATTTTGTAGAGGTAAATGCTACAAGTTTACCTCTGTCACACAATTGTGACAGACTAATTAGTCTATACTTCAAGCCATCTATCAAGTAGACATTCTCAATGGAGTGAGAGTCTTTCTTACCTACCTTTCCAACCCCAATAATCTCACATTTCTTCCCATTTCCAAAGGAGACATTACCTCCTTTTAAGTCCTCAAGTGAAAGGAATTGGTTCTTGCTTCCAGTCATATGTTTTGAGCAGCTATTATCCATGTATCATATTTGGCTTCTTCCCTTCACTTGGACCTGCAAAAAGAAATCAAGGGTTAGTCTTAGGAACCCAAACTAGTTTGGGTCCCTTTTTATAGGCAAAGGGGTAATCAAATTCCTTTTAGCCCACCCATGCAACCTATTTTTCTCTTAAACAAAGGCTTTGTTGTTTTAACTGGCCTTTTCTTTTACATTACATTCATTTTTGTAATGGCTAGTCTTGACACAGTATGTGAAAATCTTATTTTCAGGAAGAGTGAGGTACTTGGTTTTAGGGTCCCACTTAGGTACTTGAGTCCCATAGACAAGTCCTCTTTTTTTGCTGCTATGATGTTCTTGTAGCTAGAAAAGTGCATTAGAAGCCCTATTCCATTTGCAAGTTCTGTCTAGTTTATGCTTTACCTTCCCTAGATTTTCTTTTAAGACTCTTATTTGCTCATCCTTCCTGTACAACTCATACTTCATTTTTCCTAAGTTTTCTTCTAAGGTGAGATGTGTATGATCATCTTTCTTCTTACCTGTTCCTAATTTTAGTTTTAAGTTTTCAGACCTAAGCTCTAGGACACTGTTGTCAAGTTCAAGAACCCAGTTCTTCAATTCAGCATTGTTACTGTCACTCTCATTAGCCCTAGATTCTAGATTTTTTAGCACTTGGTTTTTAAGATTGCACACTCCCTAGACAGATCTTCCTTCTCATTGTTAATTATCTCAGACTTATCAATAAAGTCTAGCAATAGTTCAGACAACCTTTCTTTAGACAAAAATTTAATCTTGTTTTTTAGATGAAGGACACTTATCTCTTGTTCATCATCTGATTCTCTGATGGCCATAAGTGCTTGTTCATCTGTAGCTTTATCTTCTGAGTCCTCATCTGATGTTTCTCCCGAAGTAGTAACCATAGCCTTTGTTGATCCTTTGTTCCTTTTGGGTTGAACTTTTTCCTTCTTCCTGTTCCTTCGTTCAACCCTTTCCTTCTTCCATTCAATTTCCCACTGAAGATAGTTCTTGACCATGTGATCTGTCTTACCACATTTGTAGCAACCCTCATTGGTCTGTTTCTCAAGAGCCCTTTGTTTGTTGTAGGTTGTACCTCTTGAAGAACCCTTTCCTCTCATTAGGTACTTTTTGAAATATCTTGTGATCATGGCCATTTCATCATCCTCCAGATCTGCACCTTCAGCTATTCTGAGAGCCATACTTCTTTCCTAATTGGGTGCATCCATTTTCATGGTTTTCCTCCTCAATTCATATGCAGTGAGGTTTCCAATCAGTTCATCCAGCTTGAGGGTAGCAATATTTTTTGATTCCTGAATAGCAGTGATTTTTCTTTCCCAAGTCACTGGTAAGACTTGTCAAGATTTTCTCAACCTTGTCTTCTTCAAGGATAATTCTCCCAAGAGATTTTTGTTCATTTGTTAGTTTTGGGAACCTTGTGTACATCTCCTAGATAGTTTCTCCTTCCTTCATAGTGAAATTCTCATATTGAGAATATAGTAGTGTTCCTCTTGATCTCTTTACTTGAGGAGTTCCTTCATGAGCCACTTGTAAATTGTCCTATATTTCCTTAGAAGTGGTACAACTTTGAATCATGTTGTACTCATCTGGACCCAATCCACACACAAGCCATTTCTTGGCCTTAGCATTCTTCTCCTATTTCTTCAAATCTTCAGTAGTGCAGTCAGTTCTTGTCTTTGGCACGTCCACTCCTTCAGCATTCTTCTTTGTAGTTTCTAGGGGACCATCAGTGACTATGTCCCAGAGTTCATAGTCCTCTCCTATGATATGATCTCTCATCATGTTCTTCCACCAAGAATAGTACTGACCATTAAAGAATGGAGGCCTAGTAGTGGATTGCCCTTCCCAATTTTCAGGTGGTGCACTCATCTTGATCTTTTCCTAAGGTGTTAACCTCTTCAAGTATAACCTGCTCTGATACCAATTGATGTTTTAAGCGTCAATTCCACACAAGAGGGGGGTGATTTGTGGGGTACCCAATTTTTGCTTAACTGAACAATAGAAGAACCTGGTTCTTCTAGGCTTTCCAACTACTACTATTTGCGGAATAATAAACACTTAAAATAAAGAACACAAAGATTTTTACATGGAAAACACCTGGCTCAAAAGGTAAAAAAATCACGACCTACTACTCAGTAGGATTTTCCCAAACTTCCACTAAAATCACTGAGTCAAAACAGCATTTACAAAAACTCTTTGTAAACCTAAGATTAACTCTAATCCCGTTGTGGCACACAGCCTCAACTGTTGCGACAACTTCAAGTTAACACTAACTTGAACACTCTAGGTAACTGATACAATTGTTTCTATAAAAGCTGAAAGGTACAATGTAAAATCATCTACTACAATTGAACTAGAATAAAAGATAGAGTAGGAAGTGGTTCTTCTATCTTGTTCAAGTAACTTCAGGAGTGCACACTCAAATCACACATAAATTGCTTGTCGCCTTGCTCTTTTGCTCTCAATTTAAGTTTAACTTCTGCTTATGTGCATTACCTATAAAAGAGAACAACACTGACACTTAATATGTTAGTAATCAGAGTTTGACTAGGATTCAATTGTTGCTCTTCAATCGTAGAAGAATTCATGATAATCTCAAACTCTAACACTATCTTCATCCTAGATTGTGTTCTCTTCATGTAAGGAGTCTTTCTCTCCTTATCCAATATGCAACCTTTTCAATCAGATCAGAAGATATTACAGCTCGATCAATTAGACCTATCTACTTCACGTGTATCTCACATGTACAGATAGATCATGACTGTGCTTCACAAGATGGACCTGGTCCATATTTGAGTTCTTTTGTCAATCTTCAAAACTTCACTGATTCTTGGTCCAACACAGTGGAAATCTCATAACGTATCAATAAGGAACCGACAAATCAACAAATCAAGAGATTTTGACCTTTTATAGAATTGTACCTAAAGTAGGACTCCTCTACTATATAAGAGGGGTCTGATTACTTGTAAAACACATTATAACATGCATTTCAAAGAAATATATTATTTTTCTCCTTAGGTTCTTATTTTAGTTGTGTCTTTATTGTTTAACCAAAAAATAGAATTTCGGTTAAAACTAGAAATTAAGAGAAAAATCAGGTTACTGATAATCAGGAAACGAAAAGAATAGGAGACTTTCGAGAATAATAAAGCAGTAAATAAGTTTGTATTGCAATGTAATCACAATGATATTCTGTCCTTACAAATGCTGAGATCTCCCCATTTTATAGTTGATTTTTCTAAGAAACGGTATGACGCCTTAGCCTTAAAGAGGCAATTATGAGCATTAAACGACATTAAATGTAACGTTACACAACCATTCTCATTCAATACTGATTCGCTAACATATTTGATATTCAATACTGAATTTAGACTCATTTATGCCATCAGATTCATATCTTCAATTGCCTCTGACTTGATGGCTTTAATTAAGTTAAATAGATACGAGACTCGTATCATTTGAATAGCCTCCCGTGCCTATTTAACTTTCTTCTCCCCATGTCTGATATCGCTCGTGCCTTTTAACTGATCAACTTGTTTTGACCATTTGACCAATCCACGTGTCACGGCACGTCACCTTCAATATAAATTCAGTTTTTTCCCAATACAGATAGTCCCCCCCCCCCACTTCCCATTTATTTATCAATTAAATATTTGGGAAGTGGATCCTCGTTAAAAAGGGGAATTCTTGTCATAATTAATTCTATGACAGTATCGGCTCTTCAATTGTCTCTTCTATTTAATGCACCACATGCGTGTCACCTCCTCAATAGTTCTGCGATTTTGCAGCCTTTTTCTAAGGCTACTTTAACTATACTATTCACGAAGTGATAGTTGCCTTTATTATAGGCTTTCCATCATTACACCTCTTAATTATCGACGGTTGAATTTATATATTTAAATTTGTTCCCTTTTCCCTTTGTCTTTTTCTTCACAAGCTTTTTACCAAATTTCTTGCTCTTTACTCTTGTTCACTTTATCTTCAGTTCATACCTTCTTGCCATGTTGTCTTCAAATCCTAATTCTAAAAGAGTTCCAATTCTTGATAGTTTCCCCAATGCTCCTGCTAGACATAGAAGGGGTAGAGGAGGTATACTTCGTGGTACTGGGTCGGTTCGTGGTGGTTCCTCCGGTTCCACCACTCTTTCTAGTTCTGGTAATTCCTCTAGAGGCTTTCCTTCTAACAAATCCTCTTCTAAAGGCAAAGAGCCTTCTGAACCTCTCCAAGAGCCTCTGGTTGAAGAAATTGTAACAACGGATTTCTCTTTTGAACATGACAAAGAATCCCTTGGCGAACAAGTGATTAAATTAGAGAGGGCTAAAAAATATCCCTCTTTAATTACTGAACCTCTGATTCAAATTGTTCGAAGAGACTGTCGTTGGAGAGATAAAACCCACATAGTCATTCTCAACCCTCACCAAAGAATAACTTCTTATATCTTGCGTTTACACTTATCCCTTCACTTTGGGATTTATTCCTACCATTGACCTAGTTATTCTCGTCTTTTGTCATTTTTTCAAAATCTGTTTGACTCAAGTTGGCCCCCTTGTATGGAGAGTTATGGCTTGTTTGAGGTATATGTTGGTCAAAGCTGATGTTGACTTTACCTTCCCTCATCTGATTCATCTTTATCACCCCAAGCTATTTCGTAATGGCGTTTTTACCTTAACTGCAAGAAGTAAGAGGGTTTTGATAAACCCTGAAGATAATAATGACCGTGGCTGGTACACACGGTTTGTTGCTGTTCCCACAATTGATTTGGTGGGTGAATCAAACATTCCCTTTCCTGAAAAATAGAACTTGGCACGTAAGTATTTTATTTCTTACCGTATCTGTTTTTGTTATTTCTGTTCCTTTTCTAATCTCATTATTATTCCTTTACATTTTGTAGCAACCATGGGAGATGTGGAGCCCATTCCTAACTTCCACGTTTGGGTAGACACCATCTTGAAAGTCGTGCCTATGGAGGCACGAACTTGGAAATCAATTTCCAACAAACATGGTTGGAAAGTTAAGACCCACGGTATACATCTCTCTTTAATTCTCGTGTGTTAAACTTTTTCCCCTCTTTTAATTTTCTATCCTTTTTATTGTCAGGATTTGCTATTCGAAGGATGTCAGCTGAAGTGGCTATTACTCTTAGAGCTTCTCCTAGTACTCCCCTAGCTTTGGAGAGGACACAAGCCTCGCTGTCAAAGAGGAAAATAGTTTAAGAGGATTCTGACATTGATGAAGATTAAGATACCTCTTTGACAGCTCGTCCCAGGACTAGGAGGCGCATTGTTTCTGAGGATGAAGCTGAAGTTTCTGCTGCTCGTGCCTCTGAGCCCATTACTATTATCCGATGAAGAAACCGCTCCAAGGGACACCCCTGAATCCGTTCAACGCCTCTTTATTGGGGGTTTTGAAAGTGGTGAATTAGGTCCGGTTTTAGATGAAATCTCTCTTTCATCTTCCGTTCATGTTGCTTCCGTTCCTCCCCTTACTTCAAGTGTTTCTCTACCTACTTTGTATGTTCCTATCTTTTTATCAATTTCTGCCCCTTACCTGCCTCAATTCCTTCAAATCCTACTATTTTCACCTCTTCTACCGTTCCTCCTTCTATAGCTTCTCCTTCCTCTGTTAGTCATGCAGAGGAGGGTTCTAGTAGCAGAAGCATGGCCATGAGGAGCGTGACACTTAATATTCCTGTTGATAGTAGTCTTTTGAGGAAGTCAGGCGGAGCAAATGTTTGGCTTGAACCCTTAATTGGGGAAATTGAGAAAAGGAAGATGGACAGTCATAGTTGTCTGACTTTGATGAACGATATAGTTCATTGTACATTGAAGGTATTCTCCCCTTACTTTTAAAAAAGCTCTTTCTGTTTTTGTAGGCTAACCTTATAGGTACGGAATTGATGGGAAGAATTTCCCTTTTAGAGAAGAAGGCTTGTGAATCCGATCGAACTTTTCTTGAGGCTGAGAAGATAGCTAGAGAAGCTAAACTTGAAGCAAACAATTGGAAAGAGAATTTTAAAAATGCTCAGAAAAAGATAAAGGATTTGCAAGAGAGCAACCGTAACCTGGAGCAACAGAAACAAGTTCTGACTTCAGAACTAGTGGGAGCCAAGGCTTCTTTTAGCAAAAAGCGGTGAAGGATAAAGAGTGCCTGGAGTGTTCTTTTTTCTGAACAGTTGTCAAAGTCATGTGAAGAGATTAGAGAACTCAAAGTATTGTTGAGTAAGAAAGAAGAATACGCGGGACAGCTGGTGCAAAACTTGTCTCAAGCTCGGGCTGATTTACAAGCTTCCTCTGATAAGATTCGTGCCTTAGAAGATTCTTGTGCCTCTCTTGAAGCTACCCTTAATTCCACTTTGACTGAAAACCAAACATTGAAGAATTATCTTATTTTGTGGGAAATGGATTATGCGCTTCTTGAGGAGAGCTTTAATATAGAAGTGAGTTGGGCCTTTCTAAACTCCCGCTGTGATGCCTTCACCAAGGCCAGTCAAGAAAACTTCGATTTAGAATCGGAATTGGCCAAAGTTTTGAAGACCATTGAGATGACTCAACAACCACTTGACTTTCCTTCTCCAACAGATGAAACTCCCGTGGCTGAAGAACCTTTAAATGAAGGAGCCACTTCTATTGAGGTTGAAAATGTTATAATTCCGGCCCCCGAGGATGAAACTTCACTGATTCAGTCTGCGGAAGTTAAAGCTCCCGTGACTCTTGCTTCCCTCGGTGACCTTAACACTTCAAACCCAACTGCTGCTACTTCTTCAGAGGTTGATATCGTACCTGAAGCTGTTTCTAAAAATAAAGTTATTATTGCAACTTCAGAAGTTCCAACCCCTTCAGTGACAAGTTGAAAACTTTACTCCTTTGTCTTTTTTTTATTTAATTGGTGGTTTTCCCCCTTTAATTTTAAGGGATTTTTTGGGTTAAGTCCCCAGTTATCTTAATGGGGCATTTGTAAAGACATTTTGTGTGACTAAGTTTTACTTAGTCTTTTATAAGAAGTTTTCTTAGTACTTTAATATATTATATTCTTGTATTTTTCTTATCTATTTAGGACTTATAGAACATTTTAGCATTTTTATCCTTTGAAAATGCTTTATGATTTTTCTCATGAGTTATTAACATGAGTTTTATAAAAAGAGGGCCTTTTCATATATCGACACTCAAGGAAGAAGACGTCTCAACTTCATAATGGTGTTATAATACGATGAAAGAATTAGGAATATAAATGTTTTGTATAAAACATATTTGACAAGTTTTTATTCATGAACTTGAACAAGCTTTTGAGTATTACATGTATTAAAGTACATCTATAACTTTCACGTAACTGCTTTTCTTGTAACAGACTTTTACAAAGTAAATATAATTCAAACAAGGTTTTTTATTCATAACCCATTTCTGTGTATAGTCATGACCCCATCTTTATGTATTAGGAAGGGTTTGAGAAGTGACTCTATTGTTCTCATGAGTTTTAGAGGTGACTCTGTTGTTCTCATGGGAAAGAATACTATGATGTATGCTTATGCTGGGATTCCGTAACCTCTGCTCGACACTTTTCTCTTGATTTATGCATCTATTTTCCTCACGTATCTGTTCTGTGTTCATTATACAGTCCCCCAAGTGTTTGAGCGGTGAAGTATGAAGCCTCGAGCACTTGTTTTTCCTCTTAACTTGGTCCTTTTCCTGAAACAGAAAAATTTGCGGGAATCGGAGGTACGATTAGAGATGAAGACTGCCTAACTCGTGTGTATTTCCATCAGATTAGTTGTAACCCTGGTCTGGGAATTTAGGAATATTCCATTTTGCCGTACGGGTCGTGGCTCATCATTTGGCACGAGTTAGGGTTTTTGCCTAGCATCTAAAATCGTTAGTAAAATTATTAATGATTAAAAAATGAATTTTAACATAGAGATACCTGACCATGGATACTTTTTTTTTAAAAGTAGTATCTTTTTAGATGGACAGCATTCCAATGTGAGGGTAACAGCTTGCCATCCATTGTCTCCAACTCGTATGCTCCTTTTCCTGCAATGTCACAAACTCTGTAGGGTCCTTCCCATGTTGGACTCAGCTTTCCTGAATTAGCAGCCTTTGTAGATTGGAAGACCTTTTTAAGCACGAAGTCCCCAATTTTAAAGAATCTGAAGCGTGCTTTCCTGTTATAATATCGTTCAATCACTTGCTTTTGTGCCGCCAATCTTATTAATGCAGCTCCTCTTCTTCCCTCTAACAAGTCAAGATTCACCTGCATCTCTTCATCATTCGATTCGTCCGTTGCTTGAACGTACCGTGTGCTTGGTTCTCCTATTTCTACTGGAATCAAAGCCTCAGCACCATAAACCATCAAAAATGGGGTTTCTCCCGTGCTTGTTTTTGTCGTTGTACGGTAAGCCCATAATACCCCAGGTAATACCTCGGGCCAATTACCTTTTGAATCCTGCAATCTTTTCTTCAAGTTGTTGATGATAACCTTATTCGTGGACTCTTCTTGTCCATTTCCCACTGGATGATGTGGTGTAGATGTTATTCTTTTAATCTGCCAACTTTCAAAATATTCTGTGATTTGGGCCCCTATGAATTGTGGTCCATTATCACACACGATTTCCTTTGGTACTCCAAAACGGCATATTATGTTTCTCCAAATGAAGTCTTTAACTTCTTTCTCCCGCACCTGTTTAAAAGCTCATGCTTCTACCCATTTAGTAAAGTAATCTGTAAGCACAAGTAGAAATTTTACCTGACCTTTTGCTTGTGGCAATGGACCTACAATATCCATCCTCCATATCATAAAGGGCCACGGAGCTATGACAGGGTGGAGTAACTCAGCTGGTCTATGCATATTATTGCCGTATCTTTGACATTTATCACATTTAGATACGAAATCGTTAGCTTCTTCTTCCATCTTAGGACAATAATATCCTGCTCGAATCAATGTTTTTACTAATGATCTCCCACCAGCGTGACTTCCACAATGTCCTTCGTGTATTTCCCGCATCACATACTCTGTTTGAGAAGGTCCGAGACACCTTACTAATGGTCCACCGAACATCTTTCGATAAAGATTCCCTTGATGCAAACAGTAACGAGCAGCTTTCTTGCGAAGTGCGTGTGCCTTTGCTTTGTCAATAGGCACGATTCCATGCTGTAAAAAAGCAACAATTTCGTTTCTCCAATCCCATGTTAAATGATTAAAATTTACCTCATTTTTGTCAGGTTCAAGAACGGAATGAAATAAATGTACAACTGAAGCATTTGCATCATTTTCTACGTCCGCTGCAGATGCGAGGTTAGATAAAGCATCTGCTTCTACATTCTCATATCTTGGGATCTGCATTACCTTCCAAGTTTGGAATTATTTTATTAATTCCCGTACCTTTTCCAGATATTCTTGCATTCGAGTTTCACTGGCTGTAAAAGTCCCCAGTATTTGATTAACCACAACTTGAGAATCGCTCTTGATTATAATCTGGGTTATGCCAAGTACCCGTGCCAGTTCTAAACCTGCAATTACAGCCTCGTACTCTGCTTCATTGTTAGTTATAGAATAACATTTATAGCCTGTCTAATAGTTTCACCTGCAGGAGGTACGAGAACTATTCCTAGGCCTGCACCTTTTACATTAGATGAACCATCAGTGAATAAAATCCAAGTCCCCGGGTTTGCCCCATTAAAAAATTGTAATTCTTTTTCTGCTTCTANAATTTCATATTCACTTAATTCTATAGCCCATTTTGCTAGCCTCCCTGATAACTCATGTTTATGCAAAATGCTTCGTAATGGAAAAGTAGTAACCACAACAACGGGATAAGATTAAAAATAAGGTATTAATTTTCTAGATGCCATGATCAAAGCTAATTTTAACTTTTCTAGTTGTGCATATCGTGTTTCAGCATCTAGTAAAGATTTACTTACCTAATAGATAGGAGACTATATACCTTGGTCCTCACGGACTAAAACAGCACTTACCGCAACTTCTGATACGGCCAAATAGATAAGCAGTTTTTCTCCCTCCTTTGGTTTTGCTAACAACGGCGGATTTGACAAGTAAGCTTTCAAATTTCTGAGGGCCTGTTGACAATCTTCGTTCCATTCAAAATGACCTTGTTTTTTGAGTGCAGAGAAAAATTTAAAACACTTCTCCGAAGACTTGGAAATAAATCTCCCCAAGGCCGCAATTCTTCCCGTTAATCTTTGAACCTCTTTTTTACTCGTAAGGATGACAAGAATTTCTTCTATTGCTTTGATCTGAAAAGGATTTACCTCAATGCCACGGTTAGAAACAAGAAAACCCAAAATTTACCTGAGGCAACTCCGAATGCGGATTTTTCTGGGTTGAGTTTCATATTGAACTTTCGTAAAATTTCAAATGTAACAAATAAATGAGAAATATGATCATGAGAATGCTGGGTCTTGACGAACATATCGTCTATATATACCTCCATAGTTTTTCCTAAATGTTCTTGGAACATTTTGGTAACCAACCTTTGGTAGGTCGCTTCAGCATTCTTGAGACCAAAGGGCATTACTTTATAACAGTAAGTCCCTTTGTCTGTGATGAAAGAAGTTTTTTATTCATCACTAGGGTCCATTTTTATTTGGTTGTACCCTGAATATGCATCTAAAAAACTTAAAAGTTCATGCCCTGCAATTGCATCAATTAACTGATCTATATGAGGTAAAGGAAAAGAATCTTTTGGGCAAGATTTGTTAAGATCAGTATAATCTACACAAACCCTCCACTTACCGTTTTTCTTAGGTACAACAACTATGTTAGCCAACCAATCGGGATACTTTACCTCACGGATTGACCCAATTTTTAATAGCTTTTGGACTTCCTCTTGAATCACATGGTTCTTGAAAGCTCCTTGCTTTCTTTTCTTTTGTTTTACGGATGTGCAGGATGGGTCTTCATTTAGTTTGTGAGTCATCACATCCGGTGGTATTCCTGTCATATCAGCATGGGACCAAGCAAAACAATCCACGTTAGCTTTTAAGAATTCAATTAACATACCTCGCATGTCTGGGCTTAAGTTGGCTCCCACATAAACCTTTCGTTCATGCCATTGTTCAAATAATATCATAGCCTCGAGCTCCTCAATTGTCGTTTTGATATTTTCATTCTCTTCAGGTTCTTGAATCATATCAGGTCTCGAGTCTAAATCTGTCTTTTCTTGTTCAGTTGTGGTCTGGTCTATGACTCCTTCAACTTTATTTACAGCACTTGTAATTGCTACAATATTAATACTCCTAGTTGTCTCTTGTTCTCAACGAATTTGGCAGATCCCCCATGGTGATGGGAATTTCATAACTTGATGTAGAGTTGATGGGATAAAATCCATATCATGAATCCACGGTCTCCCCGTGATTATATTGTAGGCCATCTCCATATATACTACCTGAAATTTGGTATCTTTGTCAACCCCCTCTGAAAAAGTTGTTAGAATTACCTCTCATTTAGTTATTACACTGGAATTATCGAACCCGGATAGAGTATGCGCCTTTGGAACCATCTTATCCTCCACTTGCATTTCTTGTAGTACCCTTAAAAGGATGATATTTGCAGAACTCCCTGGATCAATCAAAACTCGCTTTACATTAGTATCATGTACGAGCAAAGATATTACCAGTACATCGTTGTGGGGGGTGATCACTCCTTCTGTGTCTGCATCATCAAAAGTGATACTTTCATCTTCTAAGGTCTGTCGCACTCGCTTCCCTTGCGTGTTTGTTACTTTAGAAACTTTTTTTGAAGTCATATATGTTATTCCATAAATATCTTCTCCCCACTTATAACATTCACGGTTCTCTTGGGTGATGGGGGCTTTGGTGGTTCTTGCCTATTTTTCATGTAGGCTTGCTTACCTTTCTCACTAAATAACTCAGTGAGATACCCTTGTTTCAACAGATGGTCCACTTCGCTATGCAAGAATCTACATTCTGAAATCTTATGTCCGTGATCATTATGAAATTCGCACCAATGATCTGGATTGCGCTTATTTGGATTTGACCGCATCTGTTTTGGCCACCGTACCTTATCTCCCATGCTTCTCAAAACAGCTACGAGCTCGGAGGTAGAGACATTGAAATTATACCCACCAAATCTTGCCTTCAAACTTCCATCATCATCTCATGACTCTTGCCTGTTTCGATCATTCCTGAACCTTGTTGAAGAACCAGATTCCCTGTTTCTTGATTTTCGATCATGTCGTTGATTTTCCTGTTTTGATTGTGAATCTTTTCCTGCAGGACCCATATAAGGATCGTACCTGTTTTTACCTGATCTTTTTTCGGTTTCGGATCTCCTGGAACTGCTTCTTTCTTCATGTTGAAATCGAGGAACGTTATCTTCTTTGATTCACAACTTTGTACTTTACCTGTTATAAACATCATTCTACGTGGTTGTAGGGAACTCTCGAAGACTTTCTTTAAGTCTTCTCGTGGCTTCTGAACTTTTATCATTTAAGTTGCTTGCAAAAGCTATTGCAGCCCAATTATCAGGTACACGGGGTAAAGTCATCCTTTCCCGTTGGAATCTATCAACAAAATCTCTGAGCAATTCTGAGTCCCCTTGCTTGATTTTGAAAATGTCTTCCATTCTCTTCTCAACCTTTTGGGCTCCTGAGTGCGCCTTAATAAAAGAATCTGTAAGCTCAGCAAAACAGTTTATATAATTTTCAGGCAAAAGAGAATACCAAGTTAGTGCACCCTTGGTGAGTGTTTCTCCAAATTTCTTGACCAACACAGACTCAGTTTCCTGCTTGGTTAAATCATTGCCCTTAACACCTGTAGTAAATGCCGTCACATGATCTCGTGGGTCTGTTGTGCCATCATATTTTGAGATGTCAGGCATTTTGAACTTTTTAGGGATTGGAAGGGGAGCAGCACTTGGTTTCCAAGGTTGTTGTGAGTATTTATCCACATCTACTCCTTTGATTATTGGGGGCACTCCAGGGATTTGCTCGATGCGCTCGTTTTGTTCTTTGAGCTGTTTCTGCAAAGTTAGTACCAAATTTTGTAAATGATAATTATTTGTATTACCTGGATCCGTTTCTCGTGGTTCGCTGGGGGTTCCCTCATTTGTAGAATTAACAAGTCCAGAACGTGGATTCTCCAATGTATTGTTATTAGGCGTAGGTGTGGATGGTGCAGCAGGTAACCGGCTAACTAGAGTTTGAAGAGCTTGGCTGACCCGTGCATCAATTATTTTATATAAAGCCTCATCCAGTCCCTCAAAATGTTCATATTGTCCTTGTTCGTCAGCATGTGACTCTGGTGCAGGAGTACCTTTACGAGATTGACGTGGTGAAGTTTGAGGGGAAGGAGCTACGTTAAGGTTGTGCAAATCCCCTTGACTCTGATGGATTTGATTTTCATCAGCATTGTTGTTGTTGTTGTTATTGTTGCTTGCCATGATGATAACAATCAGTAGAATGCAATTTAAAAAGAAATAGATTATCACATTCCCGGTAACGGAACCAATTTGTTTTACCAAAAAATAGAATTTTGGTTAAAACTAGAAATTAAGAGAAAAATTGGGTTACTGATAATCAGGAACGAAAAGAATAGGAGACTTTCGAGAATAATAAAGCAGTAAATAAGTTTGTATTGCAATGTAATCACAATGATATTCTGTCCTTACAAATGCTGAGATCTCCCCCTTTTATAGTTGTTTTTTTCTAAGAAAAGGTATAATGCCTTAGCCTTAAAGAAGAAATTATGAGCATTAAATGGCATTAAATGAAACATTACACAATAATTCTCATTCAATACTGATTCGCTAACGTATTTGATATTCAATACTGAATTTAGACTCCTTTATGCCATCAGATTCATATCTTCAATTGCCTCTGACTTGATGGCTTTAATTAAGTTAAATAGATACGAGACTCGTATCATTTGAATAGCCTCTAGTGCCTATTTAACTTTCTTCTCCCCGTGTCTGATATCGCCCGTGCCTTTTAACTGATCAACTTGTTTTGACCATTTAACCAGTCCACGTGTCACGCCACGTCACCTTCAATATAAATTCAATTTTTTCCCAATACATTCATATTGATCGAAGGGAATCCAGTTCGAGGGTCGCTAACCTCCCAAGACTGTAACTGTTCAATTTGTATGGTGTGAATTTACTTTATCATTGTTCATTTCAATTGCAATTCTGTTCATTGCTTTGTGTCAAGTTAATCCATGTATCCTTAAAATCACTTACAAATTCAATTGTTATCTAATTTTGAGGTTAAATAGTTTTCCACCACCGTGGACCTAAGGATAATAGCAGTTATTTGATACAGATTTCCATAACACAAACTACTTTACACTTGTTCTTTGAAGTGCCTCTAATTTAAAGTTTAAAGTGCAAAATGATAAACTTACAACCAGCACCCCTACATGTTGACAATGAGTCTGGCCACCATAGCTAAAACGACAACATAAAACCCGAAAATGAGGTACCCCCAGCCGACCTTGATGATATTAGGGCCGCAAACCCGATCGACGTCAGCTCGCATATGGCCATCAACACAAATTTGCCCACCAATCCTGAAAATATCATCCGAAGAGATGTTTGATCCGTTGCAAAAAGTATGTATGGTTGCGAATATGGTGGAATCAACTAGCGAGTAATCTTCAAAATGCTACAGGTTTAGCAGGTAGCGATAGCCCAACTCTAGAACCAGAGCCGTGTGCCGAGCAAAATTGAGCTCAAACCATCCCGAGAAGTTATCCACATAAATGAACCGACCCTAGAGAATCCAAATGAAAAGGATTCGGGGACCAACCCCCGAAATTATGAAGGTGCTCGAAGAACTAATGAAACAGATAGAATCGGGGGAGAAGAAAATCGAAGCAAATGACAAGAAGGTGGAAACCTACAAGTCCAGGATTGATAAGATCCCAAGAGCACCACAGATATTAAAAGGCATGGATTCCAAGAAGTTCATGCAAAAACTCCTTCGAGTGTGACTCCAAAGTCCATTCCTCAAAAGTTCTGCATGCCCGAGATTCCTAAATATAACAAAACGATCAACCCGAATGAGCATATTACCTCCTACACATGTGCCATCAAAGGGAATGACTTAGAGGATGATGAGATAGAGTATGTCTTGTTGAAGAAGTACAGAGAGACCCTCTCAAAGGGAGCTATAATATGGTATCACAACTTACCTCCTAATTCTATTGACTCATTTGCTATGCTTGCAGATTCTTTCACGAAAGCGTACGCATGTGCTATCAAGGTCGAGACTAGGAAGATGGACCTTTTTAAAGTAATTTACAAGGATAATGTGATGCTCAAAGATTTCCTGTCCCCATTTCAAATAAAACGGATGGATCTGCCACCGGACGCTGATGATTGGGCTCAATGATCGAAGCTTAGTTGCTTTATAGTAGTTGAAACAAAATTTGATTGAATATTCAACTATTACTTGGGCCAACGTGTATAATCAATATCAATCACAAATTAGAGTCGAAGATGATCAACTTGGGGCCCCTTCGGGGTCCGTTTATCCCGTCAGGGCCATCGACAGAGTCAATAGAGATATCGAGCGAGAACCGAGATCAAACAGAGATTGGTATCAGTCGTACAATGGAGACCTAAGAAATAGTGGGTCCAAGCAAAATTCTATGTGAAATGAAAGGAGAAATGATTGAAGTTAGAGAAATTGGGGACTCATAAGCAAGAATGGTTTTGACAGGCCCATCGGGCCTAAAGAAGTACCAAGGTTATCAGAATACAACTTTAACATTGATGTTGCTGACATCTTATTAGGTATTGGACGTATTAAGGACACCAAATGGCCTCGACCTCTACAATATGATCCAGCCCAAAGGAATCCTAACCAAATGTGCAAATATCATGGCACTCACAGCCACAGAACAGAGAATTGTTGATAGTTGAAAGAGGAAGTAGTCCGGTTATTCAACAACGGGTAACTTCGAGAATCCCTGAGCGACCGAGCCAAGAATCATTTTAGAAATATGTTCTAGTAAGCAGACCGAACTAGAAAAGCCTCAACACGCCATTGACATTATCATCGGTGTAGTCTATGTCCCTCAAGGGCCGATGTTGAAATGCACCAAAGTATCCATCACAAGGGAAAAATGGACTCCAGATTACATACCTAAAGGAACCTTGTCTTTCAACGACGAGGACATAGAAGAGATCGTGTAGACCACAACGATGCATTGGTAATATATGTCCTCATAAATAAATCTCGAGTCAAGCGTGTGTTAATTTATCCAGGTAGCTCGGCCAACATTATCCAATCAAGAGCCGTAGAGCAGCTCGGCCTACAGGATTAAATTGTTCCTGCAATCCGAGTTTTGAACGGATTCAACATGGCATGTGAAACTACTAAGGGGGAGATAAAATTACTAGTGAATGCCACGGGGACCGTCTAGGAGGACAAGTTTTATGTGATCGAAGGAGATATGAGGTACAACGCCCTGTTCGGGAGGTCGTGGATCCAGAACATGAGGGGAGTGCCCTTGACTCTTCACCAAGTGTTAAAATTCCCAATGCCAGGAGGGATTAAGACAATCCATAGGGAATAACAATCCGTAAAGAAAATTTTTAAGGTCGAAGAGGTGATTTCGTTATCCGCACTCGCAACGTCGAAGGAACCAAGTTCGATCACAAAGAAAGAGGCTAAATAGCAATTACCGACACTTGCCACAACCCAACCAGAGAAACAAGGGGTTGATAAAGATAATGATTATGGGGTTCCTAGATATTTATAATCCCCGATGATTCCGACACCACTAAATCAATGGCTGAGGAGTTGGAACAGGTCCTATTGATCGACCATCTACCCGATTGGAAGGTATACCTAGGCACGAAATTAAGTCCCCAGCTCAAGAAAAAACTCATAAAATTTTTATAGCTAACATAGATTGTTTCGCTTGGTCCCATCTTGATATGACAAAGATCTCGCCAGAGATAACCACTCACAAGATAAGCCTGAATTCCACTCGGACAAGCAAAAAAGGAGACCCCAGTCCAAAGTCAAACATGCTTTCATCAAGGAAGAGGTGTCTAAACTCTTTAAAATAGGGTCCATTCGGGTGGTTAAATACCCGGATTGGTTATCAAACGTAGTGTTAGTCCCTCTTTCATCACTAAGTACGACATATATTGCTATAATGTGATGCCATTCGGATTAAACATGTCGGTTCCACTTATTAACGTCTAGTAAATCGGATGTTCGAGGAACAAATAGGAAAATTAATGAAAGCATACATTGACGATATGTTAGATAAGTATTTGCGAGTAGAGGACAGTTTAAAACATTTGTAAGAAACCTTCAGCATATTGAAAAAGTACAATATGAAACTGAACTTGGAGAAATCAAGTAAATTCCTCGGATTAAAGGTATCCCAACCCGTATAAGATCAAATCCGTCGAATATATCATGGTTGTGGACTACGTGAAGGTCGTGCAAAGATTAACCGATCGCATAGCCACCTTGGGGCAATTCATATCGAGGTCCTCCGATAAAAGCCACTGATTTTTCTCGCTACTGAAGAAGAAGAATAACTGCTCGTGGACCCCTAAATGACAATGAGCTTTGGAGGAACTCAAGCAATATCTATCGAGCCCACCACTACTTCACACACGAAGGAAGACGAATAACTATACTTATACTTGGCAGTATCGGAGATAGCGGTAAGTGGAGTCCTGAATCTACACACAAGATGCAGGGAGTAAAGTGAGTACTCCAACTCAGTGAGTAATAATCATCACTAAAGTTTGAATGGTAAGAAATCACGAAAAGTGCATCAACATGTTGTATAGAAGCAGTTCAAAAAACTAGTAAGAAAGCAATGAAGCTATAAAATCTCTTAAAATATCTTAGCTCAGTTTAAACTTCTTTGAAAATGACTTTTTCATCATTTGCGCAAATGAATGCAAAACAATTAGCGCAGATAAGCACAAAAATCCGCCCCTCGAGCACAAATACACCATTAAATAGGTACATGACAGGCAAATAAGAAAGATAAGCACATAAGGTTCATCCCTCGGGCACAATGTCAACAAATCCGCCCCCTGGGCAATATCTCAAAATAATACCAGCTCCTCGGGCAATCATATAGAACAATATCAGTCCCTCGGGCTATATCTCACATTACAATGGGTACCCACACTCACAAGGGTGTAAAGATGTAATGACCCGGCCGGTCATTTTTGGAATTTATGCCCCGATTCCCCATTAACTGCTTTATCTAAGTTTATTTCTGCTATTTTGGTTTGCCGGGACATTCGGTATTAGGATTCGGAGTGTTTTGGGACACTTAATCCCTAAATGAGAGTTTAAGAGTTGAAAAATGGTCCGTATTTGGAACAGTGTGAAGATGACCTCGGAATGGAAATCTGATGGTTCTGTTAGCTTTGTTAGGTGATTTCAGGGTTGGGAGCGTTTTCGGAATGTTATTTGGAGGTCCGTAGCTCTTTTAGGCTTGAAATGCCGAAGTTTGAATTTTTGAAGTTTCCGGTCCTATAGTGAGTTTTTGATCCGACGGTCGGATTTAAATTCTGGAAGTTACTGTAGCTCCGTCATGTCATTTGGGATGAGTGTGCAAAATTTCAGGTCATTCGGACGAGGTTTGGTTAGGTTTTTTATCGAAAGCGTTTTTGGTTAAAATTTTAAGTTCTTAGGCTTGAATCATTGATTTAATCCGGTTTCCGGCGTTGTTTTGGGTGATTTAAGGATTGGTACAAGTTCGAATAAGGTATTAGGTGGTATTTGTGTTTTTGGTTGGGGTCCCGGGGGTCCCGGGATGATTTCGGATGCTCAACGGGTTAATTTTTGGAAGTTAGAAGGAAATTTGCAGCAGGCTTCTGTTGTTTTCGCTTCTACGGCTTGGGAGCCGCAGAAGCGGCCTTTGCGCCGCAGAAGTGATAAATCTCCTCCTCCTTCTGAGACCGCAGAAGCGGTATGTTATCCGCATAAGCGGTGCCGCAGAAGCGGCTTTGAAGCCGCATAAGCGGAGTCGCAGAAGCGACCTGGGCACTGCAGAAGCGGAAGCTGGGCTTCCCTCCAATTTCCGCAGAAGCGGAATATTTTCCGCATAAGTGGAGCCGCAGAAGTGGCTTGTTAATCGCAGAAGCGATTTTGAGGCTTCCCCTCATAGACCGCAGAAGCGGTCATTTTTCTGGAGAAGCGGTCCCTTGTCCGCAGAAGCGGAAATGCCTGGGCAGAAATAGGAAATATCGGGGGTTTAATTTCATAAGTGTGAAAATCAATTTTGAGCTCGGGCAAGGGCGATTGTTCGAGGGATTTTCAGAGGCAATGATTAGGTAACGATTCCTTACTACGTTATGATTAATACTGACTAATCTAACCTCAAATTCAACTTTAATTTCGGATTTTTGAATGAAAATTGGGGTAGAGTTCATAGACCTAATTATGAGGATTTGAGGGGGCATTTGACCTCTGATTTGGGATATTTTTATATGGTTAGACTCGTGAGAGTACGAGGGTTCTGAAAATATAAAAATTAGTCGATTCTGAGACATTGGCTAGAGGGGCATTTTGGTCGTTTTACCTATTTTTGCGCCCTAGTTTTGATTTTATTAGTGGAATCAGTTAATTGCTATATTATTTACAATATGAAATTGGTTTGAATAGATTTGGGCCACTCAGAGTCGGATACTCGTGGCAAGGGCATCGTTCCCTAGTTGATTTCGCACCGGTTCGAGGTAAGTGGCTTGCCTAACCTTGTGTGGGGGACTTCGTCCCTTA
>MU698409.1:53267-67328 GCA_026770625.1 Nicotiana glauca | reverse complement strand
AATTCGCTCGAATCTAATCACAAATTGTTCAATTACTTTAATAAATACTATATGAATCGATTTGAATGCATAAAAGTGATTTTCCCAAGTTTTTCCCAAAAATTCCAAAAACGCCCCCGGCCCACGTGGTCAAAACCCGAGGTTTGGACCAAAACCCGGTTACCCATTCCCCCACAAAGTCAAATATGTAATTTTTTTGAAATCGGACCTCAAATCAAGGTCCAACTCCCCAATTTATAGAAAACCTAGGTTCTACCCAAAAACCCAAATTTCACCCATGAAAATCCTTGATTTCAAGTGGAAAACATGTTTAAGGATGTTAAAGATTGAAAGAATTGAGTAAAAATCAACATACAAGTGATTTGGAATGAAGTTTGCTCTTGAAAAATCACTTATGGTGTTTGGGTTTTGAAAGAATGGTGAAAAGTGGTGAAAATTCGACTAAGTATAAAATTTGCTGGGCCTCGGATATGGGAATTGCGAACCTTGGTTGGCAATTGCGAAAAACACAGGATTGGGAATTGAGATATTTTGGTTCGCATTTGCGAACACTGGGCCTGGGTGCGGACTTCGCATTTGCGAAGCCTTGATCGCATTTGCGATATGGTCCCCTCCGCTTTTGCGAACAATTTGATCGCATTGCGATCTGGCCCAGATTTCCCTTATTTTGCATTTGCGATGGTGTGTTCGCATTTGAGAGAAATTCTTTGCAAAAGCGAAGATACCAGAATTGAGGAATACCAGCTTTTTCAAATATGAGAAATGCAATCTGATGCCCATCCAAAACTCACCCGAGCCCTCGAGGCTCCAAACCAAACATGCACACAACCTCAAAAACATCCTACGGACTTGCTCGCGCGATCAAATCGCCAAAATAACATCATTTACATATAATCAAGCATCAAAACTCATGATTTTTCTTCTAAACATCATAAACTTTCAAACTTGGAACTTATAGTCCGAAACACGTCAAACGACGTCCGATTTCGACCAAACTTCACAGAAAGTGCTTAAACAATACATAAGACTTGTACCGGGCGTCGGAACCAAAATCCGAGCACGATACCATAGTCCTTTAATAAATTTTCATTTCTATTTTCCTTAATAATTTCAGAAAAATAATTTAACAGTAAAATTCATATCTCGGGCTCTAGACCTCCGAATTTGACTCTGGGCACATGCCCGAGTTCCATATTTTCTATGGACCTTCCGGGACCGTCCAATCTCGGGTACGGGTCCGTGTACCAAAAATATTGACAAAAGTCAACTATAATCATATTAATATAAAAATTCTTCAATTTTTTCACAGAATTCAACATAAAAGCTTTCCGTCTACGTGCCCGGACTGTGCATGCAAATCGAGGCAAGTAAAAATGAGGTTTTCAAGGCCTCGGAAGCACGGAACGAGTGAGGAAACAGGTAATGACCCTTTGGGTCGTCACACAATAAGGCCAACTACAGCACACCTTTGTTAATTTCTTTTCTCAAATTACCACTTATGTTCTTTTCCCTTAGCTGTGATAACCCACCAATACACCGATAACCTTAACCTCATAAGTAGATAACCATGAAACCTAATCATAGGTGGTGGGACTCTCCCACTTAGCTTGGAGCTACTTCTACCCAACTCTGGAACCCACCAAGATTCTTTATTTCTTATTGACATATCCTTGCACAATCAACCGCCAAATTCCTCAAAATATTTCTGTAAAATCCTTTATGAATACTCTGAATCATTAATCACATTCACATGTCCGACCTCTTTACCAGTAGCCAGTAGGATTCTTCGCAGAAGCTTTGCCAACCACGCGAACGCTGATCTTCTCACAGAAGATAACCAACCTATGGAGATTACATGCTGACATCTTTCAACGCCACTGCACGAGGTACAATCACTACATCATCCATAACCCATCATGAGCTCGTGCTCCTCCACCAATTGTACTAGTCCATTCACTTCTTAGGGACATCAACTAAAATGCAACGGTACGTCCAAATCCAAGGTCATGTTGTTTCCTTATTCATATAGGCAACTCTTTTATGTTGTATCAAATCTCCCGCCATATAATAGCTGATATTTCAAATTAAGTTCGCAGAGTCACCATCCACAAAATTCCTAAATTACTCCAAACGTTTCTCGATGGTATAGTTGTTCTGGCACTAAATCCACGTGTTGCGCTTCCACTCTCCCACTTTGGGCAAACTCACTACTTTAAGAAACTACTCGACTTCTGCTTCTTACACCTGGCCTTTTAGAAATTTAACCACTGCATGACACTTCCCACACGTCCTTCCTCATCCTTTGCTGCTCAGCTGATGCCTTATATCAAAACCGATATCGGTAGCTCTTAAACCAACATACCGCTATTAACTCTGAACCCTTCTATATATCATCTTTCCCGAGTCGTCAACCTTAGAAACATCAATTCAATCCTGAACCGCCGCACATTGTTATCTCTGACAGCCGCTTCTCCATTGCTATCTCACAATAACCTTCCCCAAAGGTGAATTGTAGAAGATCATAACACCAGCGAACTTAGTTCATTCAACAAGGACAACGACACCTCATCACAGATGAAAATTCCACCACGCTCGCAAATACCAAGTCTCGTTACTCCATCAATTCAAATCTAAACATTCTTAGTCCGACTGCTCTTCCTCCATCGAAAATAAAATACCTAATATCTTAAATATGCACTGAGTGAACCTCCCCTCAAGTCATTCACTGCCCCAACACATAGGTAAGCATTATACATCATATTAATACTGTGCAATAATCCTTCCTAATCATCGTAGAAACTTGTGCCTAGCCTCAGATCTCTCAGAAGTACATGTACTGAGCTGAAATGACAGAATATCCTTCTACAAGACGATGCCAATAGCTTGAACAACTACTCAGGGAAAAACCCCCTGTACCACATTGGTAGTACCGTTGCAATTAGTTACTTGCCGATTCATGACCAACGCTTCGTGTCACATAAGATTGAATGGAAAGGAAATGAATGCATAAACCTCAAAGGGAATCAAATCCCATGATGAGGAAATCAAGAAGGGAAGTGCTCCTAACATCCCTGTAGCCTCTCGAAGATAAGTACAGATGTCTTCGTACCAATCCTCAAGACTCTATTGGACTTGCTCATGACTCGCGAGACCTAAGGGAACCTAGAGCTACGATACCATGTTGTCACGACTCAAAATTCATTAAGGGCCGTGATGGCGCCGGACACCACTGTCAGGAAAGTCAACACCAATTTACTTACAATTTTTGGTTTTAATAATTTCAAAATTGTTTCTTTTGTACATTAAACAATAAGTAATGAATTTCACTAAATCATTTATGTCTTTAACAAACTTAATACTTAATAAGTCCAAAATCATCCTAGAACCTGGTATCATAAGTGCATGAGCATTTACTAGGGAATGAAATAAAATACAGTAACTGTCGAGAATACAAAGTGGAAGGAAATGAAAATACAGCACAATACTCTGGAGGAGACTCTGTTGGTTGTGGGTCATCTCGATACATACAGCTCACCTAAGTCTCCGTATCAACTATGCCGCTACGCCACTAAGCCACTAGTCACACATGAACCTATGCAACAAAAATGCACAGCAAGTATAGTATGAGTACGAAAACAATATGCTAGTAAGTATACCGTCTAATCTCGAAGAAGTAGAGACGAGAGGTCGACTTCGACACTTACTAATGGTCCAATGATAGTATAGTAAAAATGTGAGGAAGTCATGGATTTCATAAAGCAATAATAACTCATAAAGCTGAAAAGCAGGTAAACAACTTCTCAAATAACAAAGGGTTTCCAAGGATTTACCTTTCATTATCTTTATCAATTTATCTATGGACATGAAAGGCAAATATCAACATTTATAATTCTACGAAAAGCAATACAAGCATGCACATATCATGCCAAGGTCGTACAGCCCGATCCAACATAAAAATAAAATGTACACTGCCAAAGGGTCGAATGGCGCGAACCATAGATGCATCTATTACCCTGCTTGCGAATCATACATGCAAGGCGGTCAAATATAAATAAAGAATCACCCCGCTCGCGAATCATACATGCGATGTAGGTACACATAGAGACACATACTCAAATAGTTAATCAAGACATTCATCGAGGAGACAATCACTCAAGGAGGTGTAAATTTACCTTTTTACAGGTCTTGAAAATAAAGTTTAACTCTTTTAGAAAGTCATTTGCCACTTCGGTATGATTTATAAGGTTAAAATTATTACAAGTAAAGCATGCTTTTGGGTCCTAGGCTACCCGGACATAAGCATAATAGTAGCTACGCAAGGACTCTCGTCACTCGTGCGTGCGTAGCCCCCATACTTAGGGGCACATATTCAATTAATTCACCTATGGGGACAATTCCTTCTTACAAAGTTAGAAAGGAGACTCACCTCGCTCCGAAGTTCTATAACCAACATTCCATGCCCTTCCGAAGACTCATATCGATGAAAAAATGCTCCAAAACTAGCCAATAATTATATAAACTAATTAATATATGTTCAATTAATCATTATAGTCCAATTTATAATAGTTCCTAACCCCGAACAAAAAGTTGACAAAATTGCCCTAGGGCCCACGTGCCCCGATTTTAAAATTTTCAAAGATAAAGTTTATCCATAACCTCATGAACTCAAATATATAATTTATTCTCAATTTCATGCCCAAAATCGTGATCAAAGTCCAAAAATCTCAATTTCTAGGTATTTGCTTTAAAACCCCAAATTTTCCTTTAGATTCCCATGAATTTTGAAGTTAAATCTAAGGTATAATTACAAAATATAATTGAAAATTAGTTAGAGGAACTTACCCAATGATTTGATACAAAAATCCACTCTCAAAGTCGCCCATTCTCGGACCTAGGGAACAAAATATGATAAAATGAAGCAAAAACTCGACTAACACAGCTAAAATCAAGCTTGAGATATTGCATTTGCGATCCAGGATTCGCAATTGCGAACTCTCACAAAAGCGAAGGAAGCCTTCACAATTGCGAACAAAGAAGGGCTGGAAAATGTCGCATTTGCGACAAAAAGTTTGGAATTGTGAATTGGGAATCGCAATTGCGATGGATATGTTCGCAATTGCGACCATACCAGAAGCATCAATTTTTTCCGGCAAAAAAAAGAGCATAACTTCCGCATACGATGTCAAAATTCGATGATTCTTTTTGCTATGACTCCGTAATTATGATACAGATCTAATGGTTCAATAAAAACTGAATTTGGATCTCATTTTCTTAATGTGGTACCTGTTTATTCCCAACGAAAATGACGTTGAAATATCAAATAAGAGCAATACAACCCGAAACACACCTGAGGCCCCTAGGACCCCGTCCATTCTCATACCTTAGTCCCATAACATAACATGGACCTTCTTGAATTGTCAAATCACATCAAACAGTGCTAAAACTATGAATCGCACTCTGATTCAAGCTTAATGAACTTTAATATTTCAAACTTCTACTTTCAATGTTTAAATCTATCAAATCACGTCTGATTGATCTCAAATTTTGCACACAAGTCATATTCGTCATTACAGACCTACTACAACTTCGGGAATCAAAATCCAACCCCGAATTCACTTTAAATTTCTATCTTTAGCCAAATGACTCCAAAATGACCCACGGACCTTCGAATTCACTTACGATCGCACTCCACTTATGAAATTCTTCCAAAAATACTAACTTCCACAATAAGTGCTGAAACTTTCCCGGATCTTCCAAAATTCGATCCGGACAAACGCCTAAGTCCGGAATCATCATAAAAAACTGATGGAACCTTGAATCCTAATTCTGAGGTCGTTTACTTAAAAATCCAATCTTAATTAATTCTTCCAACTTAAAGCTTCCGAAATGAGAATTATCTTTCCAAATCAACTTCGAACTTCCCAAAATTCAGTGCCAACTATGTGTACAAGTCATAATACCTGAAGTGAAGCTGCTCATGTCCTCAAACTACTGAACGATGCGCTAGAGCTCAAAACGACTCATCGGTTCGTTACAGGCCCGACATAATATACTAGAGTTTGGAGCATCGGTGCTCCAGTCTCCAGTATATTATATTGGAGCCAGCAAAGTATATCGTTCAAGCATAATATGTTGGAAGTTCATACACAGGTGCACCGAACTCTAGTATATTATACTGTACCGGTCTCTATTGTAGCAAAATAGTGGCTATTTTTTATTAATTTGGCAAACGCAGGCTATTTTTGAATGACCAGTCCGAAAACTGGCTAGACCATGCTATTTTTACTTAGAAGTTTGGTTGTTGGTTCTTAATAAGAGGAAAAATTAAGGGATTTCTACATTCCTATGACATATAGTAAACTATATTACCCGTCATGCTTAACTTTTAATATAATTACCTTTTATATACCTAATTATCATGTATATACATTTTAGAGGTTTTAGTGGTATTAATTAGTCTCCTAATTTAATTCTACCGTATGTTCCCACTGCCCCCAAGTTTCTCTCTTCAAATCTCACCCCCTCACCACGTATCAAATCACACCCCATAATTTCCTCTTCAATCACCCACTATTTCCTCTTCTAAAACAAGCGATATTTGTGATCCCACCACCATTGACAACCATTAAAAAGCTTTGAAGCTTTGAATTCGAATTTGGGTTTTTAAAAGACATTATTTGTTTGGATTGGATGTTGTTGCAAAGAATTGAGAATTCTCTCTACGTCTCTCTCTATCTCTCAATCCCAAATTTCAGTAACATAAAGCAAAGGAAAAGAGAGCAGCAATTCTACCATTGACAGCCATTAAAAAGCTTTGAAGCTTTGAATTCGAATTTGAGTTTTCAAAAACTATTATTTGTTTGGATTGGGTATTGCTGCAAATAATTGGAAATATGGTTTGGAGTTTATGTCTCAATCATGAGGGATTTTGGTGAAGATTAGACTATGTTTTGGCTTAATTTCAGATTGAAACTCGAAGAAGAAGAAGAAGACATGACATACATTATATTGCAGAAAATGTAGAAAATTTGTATTCTATTATTTATCTATTTTTCTGTTATTCATTTAAATATTGTATGAAAGTTGAACAACATTGTATAAAAGTTATGTTTAAGTTGTATGATATTGTAGTTGTATATAACTGAGTAGAAATAATGTATGAAACTTGTAGATAAGTTGAATAATATATAATTAGTTGTATGAAATTTATTTTACTATGTATAAATCAGATACAAAATATACAAAAGACATATTGTATAAAATTTCTATTTAAGTTGTATGTTATTATAGTTGTATTTAACTGGATAGAAATAATGTGTAAAACTTTTAGATAAATTTTAGATAAATTGTATAATATATAATTAGCTGTATGAAATTTATTTTTACTATGTATAAATTAGATACAAAATATACAAAAGACATATTATATAAAAATTGTATTCAAGTGGTATTATATTGTAGTTATATATAAGGGGGTAGAAATAATATATATGAAAGTTGTAGATAACTTGTATAATATATAATTAGCTGTATGAAATTTATTGTTACTATGTATAAATCAGAAACAAAATACACAAAAGACATCTATATTATTATAAAAGCATGAATAAAATGTCGGTTTACAAAAATAATCTTATAATATTAAGCACAATAACTCATAATGAAAGGACATAAATGGAATTTTAGACGTTAGCCTTGTAATCCTATTAGTTTTAGGACATCTCAATATGTTAGTGTACAAAAATATTCCTAAAATATGAAATTTACTTTTCCCATAAATTTCAGTTATTTTATAGTCTTTAGGACTTCAAATTCATTAAAAGACATTGTGGTCTTGGTTTAATTAATACTAATATATCTATGTTTGAAAATGTCACTCAAATTTTCACGTAGATCATATATTTTGAAGGACATAAAAATAAAAACTTTGAATTAGAAAAAAATTTGGCTACGTTACACATGACAATGTTCCTCTCACTCAAAGTGACACAAAAAGTCAACATAATATATGTTGTAAAACTTCGCTTCAAAATTTTAAAAATTAGAAGTGCACATTAAATTGGAAAACGATTAAGTCTCTAGAGAATTGAATATCCTAAAATAAAAAAATAAAATCACTAAAAAGAGGACTTATGGTAAATACAATTTTTACGTATAATAGGCATTAAATTGTATATCATGCACTTGCCGCTTGGTCTATTTTGCGATTGAATGTAAAAAGAATTCTAGATATTAACCTTGTAATCTTGTTGGTTCTTGGACATAATACTATTGTCACGACCCAAAATCTACTAAGGGTCGTGGTGGCGGCGGACACTGCTGTCAGTCCAGCCAAGTCAAATACTAAATTGAATCTCGTTTAACACATTTGAAATACAGAATTTTTTTTTCTTCATTATTTAGGAATTTTAAAGAATATAATTTCGAATCAAATTTAAAAGCTAAGCAATTAATATAACACTTCGAACCATCCCAGAACCCGGAGTCACAAGTGCATGAGCATCTACTGACAGGAGAAATAACATATAACATCCGTCCAGAATACAATGGACGGAAAAGTAAATACAGTACAAAGGATGGGACTATTCTAGCTGCGGCCGTCTCGAATGATGCAACTCACCTAGTCCCAGCGTCATCCATGCTGCTACGCTCAATAGGCTGCTAGAGGTGTATACATACCTGTGCAATAGAAATGCACAGAAGTGTAGTATGAGTACGTAATCAACGTGTACTCAGTGAGTGTCCCACCTAATCCCGAAGGGGTAGAGACGAGATGGTAAACTTTGACACACTCTAATGGTCCAGCGGTTATTTATTCTTAATACACATATCAATAGTGGATTTATTATCTAACATGAATTTTTATCCCAAATAGAGGAAACAAGCAAACACGTAATTCCTTCATGGGAAATTTTCAAGGTTTCTTTTCATTATTAACAATATGATCTCGAGCCATAGTGAGGCACGTAACAGCTTAAATAAGTCCAGGCAGCAATATAAGCATGCGCAAACCATACCGAGGCGACGGCCCGATCCAATAGAAATAAATGTGCACTTGTCGAGGGTCGACGACGCGCCTATAGATGCATCTATTAATTTGCCGAGGCGTTCGGCCCGTTCCAAAATAAATACACATAGACAGATAAATAGTCAGGAAGTCAACGTGGAGCAAATATCCAGGAAAGGTCAATTCTCTTTATTAATTTGAGAAAACGAAGCTTAAGTCTTTTAGAAAATCCAATTATTAATTTAATGTGATCTATTACCCCGCTCGCGAATCATCCATGCGACGCGGTACGCATATGATACATGCTCAGATAGCCAATTAGAATTTTATTGAGAAATAATTATCCAAATAAGCCAATTCTCTGTTTAACAAGTTCAGAAAAAAAATAATGTTTAATCTCTTTTTAAATTCGTTTACTAATAAAAGGTGATTTAAACAATCCAAGTCATCGATGCGTTCATAATTAATTCAAGTATAACATGCTGATGGGTCCTAACTATCCGGACAATAGCATAATAGTAGCTACGCACGGACTCTCGTCACCTCGTACGTATGTAGCCCCCACAAATAGGAGCACATAACCAATTTAACTCACCTATGGGGTAAATTTCCCCTCATAAGATTAGAAAGAAGACTCACCTCGCTTCCACCGGCACTCTACATCCTTCCGAAGGCTTGAACCAACGCACAACGCCCCGAAACTAGCCAATGATCATACAAATCCATTAATATGTGCTCAACTATACCTTACAACTCAATTTACAACAATTCCTAACCCCGAACGAAAAGTTGACCAAAATACCCTCGGGCTCACGTGCCCGGAATCCAAAATTTTTCAAAGATAAAGGTTACCCATGACCTTAGGAAGTCAAATATATAATTTTTTCCTAATCCCATACTCAAAATCGTGGCTAAAATCAAAGGTTATAATCTTTTAGGTTTCCAATCAAACCCCAATATTTACACTAATTTCCATGCTTAATCTCATACATAATCAATGTATTTAGCTTATAATAGGTGAGAATAACTTACCTTAACATTGTTGATGAAGATCCTCCTTTGAACCCTCCAAAATTTGCCAAATAAAGTAAAGAAAATAAGTGAAATGAACCAAATCAGACCATTAAAATGACCCTCTGCCTTCAGGCATTTTCGCTTCTGCGATGCCTTTCCCGCTTCCGCGGTCCCTCTTCTGCGGACCGCTTGCCGCTTCTGCGGCTCCAAACGACCCCAAGCTTTCCGCTTCTGCGGTCAGCCCCACCTGTTCTGCGGTTCCGCATCAGCGGATCAAGGGTCGCTTCTGCGGTCTTTCCTATCCCTGCCCTCTTCCGCTTCTACGGTTTCTTCTTCGCTACTGCGGGGCCGCTTTTGCGGTCCCATTTCCGCAGAAGCATAAATACCATATACCAGCAAACTCAGCTCTTCCAAAAATTAAATTTTTGATCCGTTAACCACCCAAAACCCACCCGAGGCCCCCGAGACTTCAACCAATCATACCAACCAATACCAAAACACATCACGGACCTGCTCGAAGCCTCAAATCACATCAAACAACGATAAAATCATCGATCGACCTCCAATCCAAACTTTATGAACTTTTCGACTTCTACTTTCGATGTTTAAACCTATCAAATCACGTCTGATTAACTTCAAATTTTGTACACAAGTCATATTTGACATTACAGACCTACTCCAACTTCCGGAATTTGATTCCGACCCCGATATCAAAAAGTCAACCCTCCGATCAAACTCTCCAAAAACCTTCAACTTTCTATCTTTAGCCAAATGGCTTCAAAATGGTCTACGGACCTCCGAATTCACTTTCGATCGCGCCTCCAACTCCAGAATCACTATACGGAGCTATTCATAGTCTCGGAATTCCAAATGGACGTTGATAACACCGAAATGTAATTCAAACAAAACTTATGAAATTTCTTCTAAAATACTACTTCCACAATAGGCGTCAAAACGGGGTTATCCAAAACCCACTCCGGGCATATGCCCAAGTCCGAAATCATCATACGAACCTGCTGGAACCTTCAGATCCCGATTACTCAAAATTCCAATCCTAGTTCATTCTTTCAACTTTAAGCTTTCGAAATGAGACTTCTCTTCCCAATTTAACTCTGGACTTCTCGAAATTCAATTCCGACCACGCGCACAAGTCATTATGCCTGAAATGAAGTTGTTCATGGCTTCCGACTGCTGAACGGAGCACTAGTACTCAAAACGACCGGTCGGGTCGTTACATTCTCTCCCACTTAAACATACGTTCGTCATCGAACGTGCTGAGAACTGTGCTGGAGTAGTCTGAAATCACTATTTAGCACCTCACGCACCTTCCCGTGCTACCACAACTTAGCTGAGCATGTAAGCTCGATAAATTCTGAAAAATATTCCCTTTTACTCAAGCAAATAAGCCTTAGAGCCTGATTCCAACATCCGGAATCCTATGCTAGGCCCGCTTCCAACATACGATCGTCATATCAATCACTACACGCTGTACTCAAACATAACGACATCACTTTGCCGAATTCTTACTTTGCAACACTAAATCCACAGGACCACAATAATATTCTCTTATCAACTTAGCCAAAATCCTACTGATCTGATGCTCCCACTGCACCCCCTGACATAAACAGGTCTTGCTCCAACCTTTACCCTACCGCTACGACGGAAGAGACATACCGACATTCATAGTCAATCGCCGAGTCAACAAAACATTAGGTCTACACTCTTGAAAAGGCCCTTACCTTATTCTGAACCAAATAATGGTCTTATTTCCGTAACACATCTCGTATAGCTGGATTGCACAGAATCCTAGATCAAGGGATCTCGTCTCATCCGATACAACTGCTCAGGTAATAAGCCACCTCAGAAATTATTAAAATCTCATATGATGCTACCATGCGCCAATAGGCCACCAATCCGAACACAACGCAAACAGGAAATCGAATTCTGGAAGGAATTAACTAAACCCCGCACCAACGCAGACTTGTCCTAGAAAGATAGCAAGCGAAACACATAAAGAAATAGCATATAGAAAACTAGACTAGACACAACACTATTGCGGCGCGCAACCCGATCCAAATAACATACCGCCCGATCCATAAATGGATCTCACAGAAGGAGATTGCACTTTGAACTAAATCTGCTCATTACAACAAAACATCAAATTTCGATCGCAAGCACGTTAAGTGCATAATACCATCCCTGAGGAAACACATAGCACTATAGGCTACAAAATTCAAGCACAACTGAGGTGCGATATACAAAATAAATCTCAAAGCCATGCTGCTCATAACACATCATTTCTACGCAGATTCTCAACACGTAAGCAATTTTTCTCAAGCCGTCTCACAACTCATACGGCACAATACCTCATTACCTGGAATAGCTGATGACAAAATAACACCCGACCGTTCCTCCATAGGGAACGCTCGCTGAAACGAACACAACTGGCTTGATATAAAGCCCTGTTCACATATATACATCAATACATCGATCTTAAGCCGATTTCTAATTGCACCAACTTGGCGAATAACCTTTCAAAGGTTCATAGTAACTCTCTTTTCCTCATGATACATAAGAACAACCGTCATAACCAGAGCAACCTCCCCAGTTCATAACCCAATAAGCAAAGTGCCCTCCAGGCATAGTTTCTCAACAGATGTTATTGCCACAATCCTCATACTTGCTTAAATCTTTATTCAATCAGGTGACTACATGTCACACTTACACAATCTTCCCGTGGGACATGCTTCCACAATCTTCCGAAATAAATATCGAGTCTGCTCATTCCAACCATCGGTCGCATCAACACTGAAAAGCGATCAAGAATCCCTAACCAGGATACAAATCCTTTTTCACAAAACATCGATCTCCGGTAACTCTAAAGCCAATACCAATTTACTCTAATCATTCAACCCTTTCCTTGCTCATCCGAGCCTATGACATCATAGTCATTACCAAGCTGTAACCTTAATCCTCACTTAAAATTCCATACCTCTCACTACACCCAACGTGCCGATATACGATAGACACAATTTCCATCAAAACCCTGGAACCACTGATAAACTAACACTTCATCATACAAAATTTTCCATTTAACTCACTTTAGGAAAATCATAGCAACACCTAGGTAACTTCCCATAACCATAGAATATGCAAATCTGCAAGTAGTGGTCCAAGCCACTATAATCCTTTTCGGAATCTGCTTCTACACAACGAGCCTTAGAAATAGAAGGCTTCTGAATAACATCAATTGCGATGGATGACAAGCCTGATACGCACCGTCACAAATCATACACATCACCTGATCACGCTGAATGAACTAATCACAGATCCCAACATGCCAAATTCAACTATGGATAATCGGCCCCTTTCCTTTAATTTATCCTTGAGTGCTTTGGAAATAGTACCAATTCTCTTCAACACATAACACGCTCAATCTACACTCATCCCGAGTGACCTTGAACCACGAGACCATTCTGTCTCAACCCTTACGAACCATTTCGTACTTCTCAATTGCTACATCACAAGCCAACCATCACGAAACATTCTGTGCCACTTTGCATAAGCTGCTTTCCAAGCTTGATCCTCAATTATGCCTATAAACTCGACATTATTAGGCACTAGACTTTACCTCTTGAATTCACTAGGACTTCTACTGAGAGCCATCCGCTCTGACTTGGTCCCGAATATAATCGGCTACATAGATCTCATAACATAGGAGTACCCTCTCGACAAGGCACCTAGCAGAATTACTCCCTTTAAAACCTGCTTCCATACAAGGCACACATCCCGAATCCTTTCCCAAGTTCGAACATGAGGCCATAAGGCCAACCATAGAACATCTTTAACTATTCCTCTGTTCAAATTACTACTTATGATATTTTTCCATAGCTGAGATGACCCCTCAGTATGCTATTAACAAGAAACTTCACGAGTAGCTAACCATGCAGCCCAAATCATAAGCGGTAGGACTCTCCCACTTAGCTTAAAGCCATTATTACAATACTCTGGAGTTCACCATTATTCTTAATCTCTTGTTG
>MU698409.1:18545-48604 GCA_026770625.1 Nicotiana glauca | reverse complement strand
AACCCGAACGAAAAGTTGACCAAAATACCCTCAAGCCCACGTGCCCGGAATCCGAAATTTTTTGAAGATAAAGGTTACCCATGACTTAGGAACTCAAATATATAATTTTTTCCTAATCCCATACTCAAAATCGTGGCTAAAATCAAAGGTTATAATCTTCTAGGTTTCCAATCAAACCCCAATATTTACACTAATTTCCATGCTTAATCTCATACATAATCAATGTATTTAGCTTATAATAGGTGAGAATAACTTACCTTAACATTGTTGATGAAGATCCTCCTTTGAACCCTCCAAAAATCGCCAAATGAAGTGAAGAAAATGCGTGAAATGAACCAAATCCGACCTTTAAAATGACCCTCTGCCTTCAGGCATTTTTGCTTCTGCGATGCCTTTCCCGCTTCTGCGGACCGCTTGCCGCTTCTGCGTCTCCAAACGACCCCAGGCTTTCCGCTTCTGCGGTCAACCCCACCGGTTCTGCGGTTCCGCATCAGCGGATCAAGGGCCGCTTCTGCGGTCTTTCCTGTCCCCGCCCTCGTCCGCTTCTGCGAGGCCGCTTTTGCTGTCCCATTTCCGCAGAAGCATAAATACTATATACCAGCAAACTCAACTCTTCTAAAAATTAAATTTTTGATCCGTTAACCACCCGGAACCCACTCGAGGCCCCCGGGACTTCAACCAATCATACCAACCAATCCCAAAACACATCACGGACCTGCTCGAGGCCTCAAATCACATCAAATGACGATAAAATCATCGATCGACCTCCAATCCAATCTTTATGAACTTTGAACTTTCCGACTTCTACTTTCGATGTTTAAACATATCAAATCACGTCCGATTGACTTTAAATTTTGTACACAAGTCATATTTGACATTACGGACCTACTCCAACTTCCGAAATTTGATTCCGACCCCGATATCAAAAAGTCAACCCCCCGATCAAACTCTCCAAAAATCTTCAACTTTCTATCTTTAGCCAAATGGCTTCAAAATGGTCTACGTCACTTTCGATCGCACCCCCAACTCCAAAATCACTATATGGAGCTATTCACAGTCTCGGAATTCCAAAAGGTCGTTGATAACACCGAAATACACCGAAATGCACTTCAAACCATACTTATGAAATTTCTTCTAAAATAATACTTTCACAATAGGCGTCAAAACGCTCCAGGGTTATCCAAAACCCACTCCGGGAATATGCCCAAGTCCGAAATCATCATACAAACCTGCTGGAACCTTCAGATCCCTATTCTGAGATCGTTTACTCAAAATTCCAATCCTAGTTCATTCTTTCAACTTTAAGCTTCCGAAATGAGACTTCTCTTCCCAATTCAACTCTGGACTTCTCGAAATTCAATTCCGACCACGCGCACAAGGCATAATGCTTAAAATGAAGTTGTTCATGGCTTTCGACTGCTGAACGGAGCGCTGGTACTCAAAACGACCGGTCGGGTCATTACAACTACAAGTTAAGAATCCTACATAATTATCTTTAGAAAACTTATTATAGAATAACTACTTTCGGGCATAGACATATAATATTATATGTTGGCATGTAAACCTAATACCTGTAGAAACATGTTAGATTTCCTATTAGTATAATTACTTTCGGGATAGAGATGTATTTTTCACCATGTAATCCTATTACTTTTAGGATATACTTCTTAAAAAAATTTATTACTATATTAATTTGAAAACGTATTATATTTTCCTATTACTAATTTAATTTGAGAATGTATTATATTATCCAAATTTATTTAGAAAAAATAGAGCCAGTATATTATTATAAGCACAAATACACTATTGATAGACCAAAATATCCCTAAAATATTAAACAAAAGAATTCATAGGGAAAATACATCTGTAATAACCAATTTCAATACCTTCTATATGAATTTCTTTTTAAAATATAAGATTTTAAAATTAATAAAATATTATCTATTAAATTCTTATTAAAAAAATATAGGATGGTTTAACAAATTAATTTTATTAATCCTTCGTATTGGTACCTTCTATATGAATTTCTTTTTAAAATATAAGATTTTAAAATTAATAAAATATTACCTATTAAATTCTTATTAAAAAAATATAGGATGGTTTAACAAATTAATTTTATTAATCCTTCGTATTGGTAATATATTACCACTTTATAATGTCTAATACCCCAAAAAAATAGAAATAATGTTAAATGGATTGCATAAAGTATTAAAAGTGAGGGGGGAAATATTCCCACGATAATATATTTTTATATTATATTTGAACTACTTTGCTACTCAAATAATATTTTTTTATAATCAACTTTTTGTGTAATTTTGAAAAGTATACCCAATTATTAAAAAAATAACTAAAAAAATATTTAAGAATATTATTGTATGAGAAAGAGAAAGAAAATTAGTTAACATAGCTAATACCAATAATGATTTTGCAAACATAAAGATCTAAAAGTAAAATATTAGATCGATCTTTTTACTCTTTGAAAATAAAATTATGATAGATAAAATTATAATTACGGTTAAATATTCAAAACAAGAGATGTACTAATAATAAGAATCTAATGAACATTAAATAAACTATTTTTTATGCTAAGATCAAATAATTAAATTTTTCAATTAATTATTTAACAAGAGGATCCAATTCAATTATTTTTTAAATTTATTGAGTAAAATTATTTTTCAAGTTAAAAAAAATCTTAGGGTACATAAATTTATCTCATAGAAATAGCGTTAGAGATTAGAAAAATTATAACACAAAGTAAAAAAAAGGTTCAGTATAGTATTACGAATGAAAATCCATAAAAGTATCTGAGGACGCACAATCAAAACTAAATCCTGAAAAGAAAAAAAAACTTCCAAGACAATATTATAAAGAGTCGACTCTGGTATAGCAGGATTATCCTTTGTAGATGCCTCCAGCAGAATCGAAATAATATTCTTATGTCATGCATTACTTGCAAATATTAGATAAAGAGATATGATACTGTTAGCAATAATAACAAGTGTACCAACAACGATTTTATTATGAGATCATATAAGCCACTTTAGATTTGATATACCTCTTCAAAGAACTGAAATAACCATCACAAATATATCAAAGCAGCACAATGGTACTAAATTTATAAGGAAAGCAAAATTGATAATATAGGATGAAGCGCTTACAGCTAAGAGTCAAACGATCGAAATAATTGACTAGAGTTTTAGAGATATATTGGATATCAATAAACTATTTGGTAGAAAAGTAATAGTTTCGGAGCTGATTCTTTCAAGTACTACCAGTAGTTTCAAAATCGACGAAAGCAGAGAATGTAAAAGCTAGCTTCCAAAGTTATACTTATAGACTCAAATAAAAAGATTCAATTGACAAGAAATATAAAAGTAAGAACATGTCTAACATTCAATGAATTCTTGCTTCGCGTTGGGAACGAAGAAGAGTATCCAATAAAAGATGATTTGGTTCTTCCAGAACACTTGGTGTGATGACCCGACCCGTCGTCTCATGTTTTATTGCTCTGTTTCCCCCATTTCATGTCTCTTCATGTTTCGTTATCGGTATGTGGTGTGTTAGAGTTGATTTGGATTGGTTTTGATAAGAAATGATATACTTAGTCTCTTTAAGGAAAGCTTAAGTTGGAAAAGCCAACCGAATATTGACTATTTAGTTAGAGGGCTCGGAATTGATTGTCAATGAACTGGTTAGATTCGGGGGATGATTTGTGACTTAGGAGCGTGATCGGAATTGAATTTGGAGGTCCGGTGTAGAATTAGGCTTGAATTGGCGAAGTTAGTATTTTGGCGAATTCCGGTTGATAGGTGAGATTTTGATCTGAGGGTCGGAATGGAGTTGTTGTAGCTTCGTTGGGTGATTTTAGATATTTGTGCAAATTTTCAGGTCATTCAGACATCGTTTGGTTGGGTTTTTGATCAAATGCGCATTTCGGAAGTTTTGAAGAAACTTAGGCTTGAATCCGATGTGAATTGATGATTTTAGTGTTGTTTGATATGTTTTGATGATTGGAACAAGTTCGTATGATGTTTTGGGTTATGTTGGTGCTTTTGGTTGAGGTCCCGGGTGCCTCGGGGTGATTTCGGATGGCTAACGGGATGAAATTTGGAGTTGAGAAATTGCAGGCTTTGGCTGGCATCAGGTATTTCCGCATCAGCAGAAAGGAACCGCAGATGCGGTTGCGCAGGTGCGGAGGAGAAGAGCGCAGGTGTGGTGCTGGTTGAGGAAGGAAGGAAGCGCAGATACGATTGGCGAGTCGCAGAAGTGAAGGGGCGGAGTTAGATGTTTCCGCAGAAGCGGAAGTTATTCGCATATGCGGGGTCCGCAGATGCGGAAGTGTGACCGCAGAAGCGATTTTGGATTTTTAATGAGATTCCGCAGAAGTGGAAGATAACCGCAGATGCGGTTGTCGCGGATGCGGAAAAGGGACCGCAGATGCGGAAATCCCTATTATCATAAGGGTTTTAATGTTCATTTTTGTTCCGCGAAGCTTAGTCCATTTCCTCCATTTTTAAGCAAGCTTGAGAGCTCTTGGACGGAATTGAAGGGGTATTTCGACTAGGTGTGATTGGAGGTAAGTTCCTTGGCCTAAATAAAAGAGATTATGTTAGATTTAACATGGAAATTGGTTGAAATTCACCAAAAAGGGGTAAACCTAGGGCTTGAGTTTTGATATTTCAAATTGGAATTTGATAGGTCATTTGAGCTCGGACTTGGGAGTTCTTGGTATATATGAAATCGTGGAGAAACGAGGAATCCGGTAATGTAAGTTTTGTAACTTTTTGAGAAGCGGGCCCGGGGCTCGGGTTTTGCTAGTTTCGAGATTTTTGTTATTTCTCGATTGCTTTCGATTGGGTATTGTTCCCTTAGCGTATTGTAATGTATTCGCTCTGATTTTTGTTAGATTCGATGCGCGTGGAGGCCGAATTAAGGGCAAAGGCATCGCGAGCTTGAGGTTTCGCTGGTTCGAGGTGAGTAATACTTGTAAATGATATCCCGAGGGTTAGAAACCCCGGATTTGCACATCATAGTGTTGTATTGTGGTGACTTGCACGCCAGGTATGAGCGTGGGGTAGAGCACCATTGGGGATTGTGACTTGGTCCGTCCCGGTTGTTGATTTTTGTGCGTGATTGACTGAAACCTACTTGATGCTCTTATGATTTGGGCTGATTGCCATGTTTTGGGCTTCGTGCCAATTATTTGGATCCCTTATGGATTATTATCACTGTTTCCATGATACTTAGCATGTTTTTATGATATCAGTCCTGAGTTAAACACTATCTCGAAATGATTAGTAAATTTCTAAAGTTTTAAACGCTTAATCTATAATTCCTATTAATTGGAACTGAAAATGATAAACTTGATTGTGCTTGTGTAGATTACATGCATATATCTGGACTGAGTGTGGATTGGGCTGCGCACCGCAGCAGTGTTGCATGTGCATTTCTGGATTGAGGATGGATCGGGCTGCATGTCGCAGCGATGTGATATTGATATTGCGCTTGGGATGTAGGAGCTCCTTCGGAGTATGAACCCCCACAATGAGCGCAGGTACCCAAATGGATCGGGTTGTGCGCCGCAGCGGTCATGTGCATGGCATTGCATTCACGCATTGATTCCTGTTTGTACTACGTGGCATGACATTCAGCACTCTCATATCACTGGCATCCATGCTATTTCTTACACTATGTACCAGATACCCTGGTGTTATTTGTTGAAGAGTGCTGTGCCCGAGGGGCTGACTTGTGTGCGGACTTACACTACCTGATATCGTATTCATATGCTTACTGTTGGAAAAAAAATATTTTCAAAAGATATTTTTAACTAAGCTAGATGTTTCTAAAGGATTTTCACGGTTTTACTGTTTTTCTCAAAAGGTTGTACTGTCCCCTATAGCATGATGGAGTGTTCTTACGTGATTTCCTACCGCTCAGTTATTATTTACTCTTATTACTCATTGAGTTAGAGTACTCACTTTACTCCCTGCACCTCGCGTGCAGTTGCAGGTATTGTTCACCCGGTAGGGGATTATTAGCGGGTTGAAGGTATTGCTATTGTAGCCGAGCAAGGTGACCGCCAGCGTTCGCGGCACCAGACTTCATCTTTCAAACTCCAGACTTTATTTTGTATTTATTATTGGCCCTGTAGTGGTTTTAAGTCTTCTTTAGATGCTCGTGACTTGTGACACCCCGGTCAGATTGTGTTGGGTGGTAAATATCAGTTAGTATTGCCATTAAGTCGTATTATTCATTCATTTATATTTATTAACTGTTAAATGAGGCATTGTTGTTTTATTGGCTGGCCTTGTATTCACGAGAGGCCTCATCACGACCGGGATTGGGAATTGGGTCGTGACACTTGGTTATCAACCCAATGGTAAGAGTAGTGTATTTAATAGGGAAATATCTCCATAATTAGATTAAAACGTAATTCGTGCAAACTACATGATAGAGATTAAAGAGATATCTTAGCTAGCAAAAATGAATATGTTGGTCAACTAAATAAATGGTTGATTGTTAAGTTTTATAGTAAAAACGGAATATTTTTCAATTTTTGACTCAGTAGAAGATGATACCAACAATAACTACCAAGAAGAATACTTAAATACTTAATACCAAATGACCTTCTACCATACATATTTGTTATCAGGTTGGTTATTTTTTATATATGTTAGTGTCACCGTATATACAACGGACCAAGTTAAAACTGATCTTCCATTGCATATAAGTTGAATTTAAAGAAGATTATGCAAGTCATGCTATGTGACGACCCAAAGGGTCATCACTTGTTTTCTTACTCTTTCTATGCTTCTGAGGCCTTGAAAACCTCATTTAAGGTTGCCTCGATTTACATGCGCAGTCCGGGCGCGTAACCGGAAAGCTTAAATATGAATTCTGTGTGAAAAATGCTAAAATTTGGTATTAAAATGAATAAATTTGATTTTGGTCAATATTTTGGGTAAACGGATCCAGACCTGTGATTTGTCGGTCCCGGAGGTTTTGTAGAAAAATATGGGACTCGGGCGTATGCCCGGAATTGAATTCCGAGGTCCCAAGCATGAGAAATGAATTTTTTGAGTAAAATTGTTTTTCTGAAATTATTAAGGAAATTGAAAATGAAATTTGATTGAAAGACTGTGGTATCGGGCCCGTATTTTGGTTCCGGCGCCTGGTATAAGTCTTTTATATGGTTTAAGCGCTTCCTGTGACATTTGGTTGAAAACGAACGTCGTTTGACATGTTTCAGACTTAAAATGGAAATATTATGTTTTATGAAAACTTGGAAGAAATTATGAATTTTTAGGTTGAATTCGATGTATATGATATTATTTTGGCAATTTGATTGCATGGATAAGTCCGCAGGATGCTTTTGAGATGGTGTGCATATTTGGTTTGCAGCCCCGAGGGATCGGGTGAGTTTTGAATAGGCCACACATTGCATTTTTGAACTTGTAAAAAATATGGTATGTTTGCTTCTGTGATCTTCGCATTTGCGAAGATCAACCTCGCAAATGCGAGCATTGAGTCAGAAATGCTAAGCCTTGGGTCTGGGCATATGATCGCAAATGAGATGCACTTTCTCGCAAATGCGATCCATTTTATCGCAAATGCAAATAGGGGATTTCTGGGCACTGATCGCAAATGCGATCCTTGTGCTCGCAAATGCGAACTGAGGGTGATTGCAAATGCAATCTTGTGTTCGCAAATGCGAAAACTGGCAATCTAGTGTGGGTTTGCAAATGCGAACCCAGCACCTTATTTTCCACATTATTGCGAACCCCAATTCGCAAATGCGACATCAGAGACCCAGCAATTTCATACTTAGTCGAATTTTAAGTCATTTTTCACCCCACTTTCAAAATACAACTCGTTGGGCAATTTTTCAAGAATAGGTTTCATTTCAAATCATTTGTAAGTCGATCTGTAAACAATTCTTTCAATCATTAACATCATTTAACATGTTTCCACTTAAAATCAATAATTTTCATGGGTGAAATTGGGGGTTTTGAGTAGAACCTAGGTTTTCTAAAAAATTTGGGGATTTGGACCTCATTTTGAGGTTCGATTTCAAAACAAATTACATATTTGAGTTCGTGGGGAAATGGGTAACCGGGTTTTAGTTTGAACCTCGAGTTTCGACCACGTAGGACCGGGGGCGATTTTGGAATTTTTGGGAAAAACTTGGAAAATTCATTTTTATGCATTCAAATTGATTCATTTAGTGTTTATTAAAGTAATTGAGCAATTTATGACTAGATTCAAGCGGATTGGAGGTGGAATCGCGGGGTAAAGAGATAGTTGAGGTTTGAGTGGAATTCAAGGCATCGAGGTAAGTGTTTGGTTTAACCCTAGCTTGAGGGAATAGAAGTTGATCCTTGTTGCTACTTGCTAATTGATCGAGTATGATGTATAGGCATGGTGACGAGTATCTATACATTGGTGTATAGCATGACCGTGAGTCTTAATTTTGTTAATTGAGTACCCTTGGTTGATCCTATGAAAGTTGCGACCGAATATTGATGTTAGTTGTGCCAAGAACAACTTGAATAGGATTGGTTATAGTTGACTCTCCCTTGCCGGGATAGTTGATTTGATATTCTTGTTCCCCTGCCGGGAAAATATTATATTATTTGTTCCCTTGCCGGGATTCTCTTTGTGATACTATGTTGGATCGAAATGGGAATGGGTGGTACGCCTACCACAAGAAATATGGAATGGGAGCGGGTGGTACGCCTACCACACATGATATATTGAAATGGGAGCAAGTGGCATGTCTACCACATATGATATATTGAAATGGGAGCGATTGGTACGCCTACCACACATGATATATTGAAATGGGAGCGAGTGGTACGCCTACCACACATGATATATTGAAATGGGAGCGAGTGGTACGCCTACCACACATGATATATTGAAATGGGAGCGAGTGGTACGCCTACCATGAGTGATATTGAAATGGGAGCGGGTGGTATGCCTACCATGAGATATTGAAAAATGGGAATGGGTTGCACGCCTGCAACAAGATGAGTTGAATATGAAAGTTGCTTTATCTTTTCATTATTGCTAGATGTTAAACTCTAGATGTACGTATCATTATTCCTGATATTTTTTTTCTATCTGTTACCCCTGAAGCATGCTCCTTTCCCCAGTTAAAATTGTTATGTTCTTGCTACTTTTCTGTTGTACTTGTATATACATCTGCACAGGATTATCAGAAGTCTGGTCCTAGTCTCGTCGCTACCTCTCCGGGTTTAGGCTAGACACTTACCAGCACATGGGGTCGTTTGTGCTGATACTACACTTTGTGCTATTTGCACATGTCCATGTTTCAAGCAGTAGCAGCAGCAGTTTTAGTACGAGAGCAGGCCTTCAGTCTAACGAGACACCTAGGTAGCCTTGCAGGCGTCCGCAGGTCCGGCGTCTCCTCTATTCTTACATTAGACTGTTATCTCATTGTACTCGAGATAAACAGATTTATGTTTCTTTCAGACTTCGTATTTAGTACTTCTTAGATGTTCGTGAGTATGTGACTCCAGTTCTTGGGTAGAGATACATGTTGGAATTCTGTAATTTATTCAGCTATTTAAATTTAAGACTTTTGCTTATGATTCTAATTTCGTTGCTTTTATTTTAATGCTATTAATTATTAAAGCGAAACATTTGTTTAACAAAAAGTAATTAAGTTTGGCTTGCCTAGCTCCTATTAGTAGGCGCCATCACGACCCCCGAGGGTGGGAAATTCGTGTTGTGACAAGTTGGTATCAGAGCACTAGGTTACATAGGTCTCACTACTCATGGACAAACTTGGTAGAGTCTAAGGGATCGGTACAGAGATGTCTGTATTTATCCTCCAGAGGCTATAGAGTTAGGAATAGTTTCATATTTGTTCTTTCTTATCGTGCAGTTCTGTTTCTCAATGCTAATTGAATTTTCCTATTCTGTTCTTTCGCAGATGGCGAGAACGCGCATTTACTCATCTTTTGATCAATAGTCCGAGCCCCAGGCAGCTCCCGCTAGCGACAGAGGACGAGGCCATGCTAGAGGCCGAGGTAGGGACAGAGCTCAGCCCCGAGCAGCAACACTAGTGGCGGAGCCTCAGGTTGACTTTGACGAGGAGGTTCCAGCCCTAGCTGCCACGGTTTCGGTGGGCCAAGATCAGACCCCAGAGGGGTTTATTGCCACCCCAGTTCTTCAGGATGCTCTAGTCTGATTGGTAGGCGTCATAGAGAGTGTCACCCGAGCAGGATTGCTTCCTGTAGTGCCAGCTACTTCTCATACTGGAGAAGGAGCCCAGACTCCTACTGTACATACTCTGGAGTAGGTATCTCCCCAGGGTCAGGTTCCAGTAGTTCAGCTAGCTATGGCAGTTTAGCCGGGAGTAGTTGCTCAGACCGGCGATGGCGCGGCTATGTCCGCAGATGCTTTGTGGAGGCTTGACAGGTTCACCAAGCTCTTCACTACCACATTCAACGGTTCTTCTTCTGAGGACCCCCAGGAATTCTTATATAGCTACCACGAGGTTCTTCAGAACATGGGAATTGTTGATTCCAATGGAGTTGATTTAGCTGCATTTCGCCTATCTGGATCCGCCAAGACTTGGTGGAGGGATTTCTATTTAGCTAGACCAGCAGGATCGCCGTCTTTGACAGTCATGACTTTAAATCAGAGGGGTACATCTTATTGTAAATTGAGAACATGGTTCAGAAATGAATGAAGATGAAAAGTAAATTTGATTTTTTAACAGGTAAAAGTTAAATAAAGAAAAGGAAGGTAAAATTCAAGGATAAATTAAATTACAAACAAACCGACCAAATCTTTTCTCTTTAAAAAAAAATTCATACACAGGAATCACATTCAAATCCCGGAAAAGTGGATAGTATTTTGACTTTTGCGCAACAAATAACTTGAACATACCATCTCCGAAGTACTAATTATTAAGAAGTAGAAATGCCAACCATTAGGAATGTATAAATCTCGTAGAGAAATAAGGAAAGTGCCGGCCATTTATTTTGTAACTCGCGAACTTTAGCTCTAGAGCTGAAGTTTGCCAGTTATAAAATAAAAACTTCAGCTCTAGAGCTGAAGTTTTTGTCTTTGTAACCGAAAACTTCAGCTTTAGAGCTGAAGTTTGCCAGTTATAAAATAAAAGCTTCAGCTCTAGAGCTGAAGTTTCTATGTTGTAATTATAAAACTTCAGCTCTAGAGCTGAAGTTTCTATGTTTTAACTAGAAAACTTCAGCTCTAGAGCTGAAGTTTGCCAATTATAAAATAAAAACTTCAGCTTTAGAGCTGAAGTTTGCCAATTATAAAATAAAAACTTCAGCTTTAGAGCTGAAGTTTTTGTTTAGTAACCCGAAAACTTCAGCTCTAGAGCTAAAGTTTTCAAGTTATAAAATAAAAATTTCCAGTTATAAAATAAAAACTTCAGCTCTAGAGCTGATGTTTTTGTTTAGTAATCCGGAAACTTCAGCTCTAGAGCTGAAGTTTTCAAGTTATAAAATAAAAACTTAGCTGAAGTTTCCCAGTTATAAAATAAAAACTTCAGCTCTAGAGCTAAAGTTTTTGTTTAGTAACCCCGAAACTTCATCTTTAGTTATAAAATAAAAACTTCAGCTCTAGAGCTGAAGTTTTTGTTTAGTAACCCGGAAACTTCATCTCTAGAGTTGAAGTTTCTCAGTTATAAAGGAAAGCTGAAGTTTTTTAAAAAGTGGGTACGGATGCAAATAAAAAGACAAAGCGGCTACAGGTTAAAAAGGGGCGCCCAAATAGGGCGCCCCGTGCAATTTTTACCTGAGCTTCCTACTTTTAAATTTTATAGCTCATATTTCAATTTACAACCAACTAGCCCAAGAATAATTGGCTATATTCAACATTTAACTCCAATTAGTTCTGAAATTACTATTTAAATTTTAAAAAAGAATTTTCAAGCTTTTAAGTTAACTTTCAAATCAGTAACTGTGACTCAAATATTAGTTCAACAAACCAAATCCACTTGGATAGTAAAAATTAGATTTTTAACAAGCTTAAATATGAGAGTTTAAATTTCAATTTTGATTTCATGAGAGTTTTGGAGTGGGTATTATTTAAACTTGTTAGAAATAGTATAAAGAGGTTGTATATAAAATTTGAAGTCATTTAATGGAGATTTGGATTGGTTTTTGAACAAGAATTGCAACTGAAAATCATAAAAGAAGTTCGTCTACAGACGTTTGTATAAAAGTGTATAAGATGTGTTTATACACTATCATACAAGATTATATAAAATTATACAAAAAACTGACTTTGTTTTTGTAACGACTCGAATGGTCGTTTTGAGCAATTTTGTCCGGTTCGTTAGTTTGATGTCACGAGTAGCTTCATATTATGTAATCGACTTGCGTGCGTAGTCCAGGCGTGAAATCGGAAAGCTTTTAGTTAAAATATAAAAAAAATAGTAATTTTTAGAGTTAAAATTTGGTTTTTAGTTGACTCTGGTCAATATTTTTGGTAAACGGACCCGGATATGTGTTTCGGCGATCCCGGAAGGTCCGTGATATGGGGGATTTGGGCATATACCCAGAATTGAATTCCAAGGTCCCTAGCCTTAGAAAATAATTTTTGAAGAAAATTGTTGTGCTGGTTTTTAAAGAAAATAAAGAAATGAATTAATGTTTGAACCCGTTGGTATCAGGCCCGTATTTAGTTCCGCAGCCTGGTATAAGGTTGTTATGATATTTAAGTCCTATCTGTAAAATTTGATGAAAGCCGAAATTTATTTGACGTAACTTGGACGTCCGGTTGAAAAGTTAGAAAATCATGAGTTTTGAGGTTAAATTAATAGTTTTTGATATTATTTTGATGATTTGATTGCACGAGTAAGTCCTTATGATGTTTTAGACTTGCGTGCATATTTGGTTTGGAGCCCCGAGGGCTTGGGTGAGTTTCGGATAGGTTTAGGCTATATTACGCTTGTTTTTGGATATTTCATCGTCATTTCTTCAAGCAAAAATAATACCATATTAATAAAATGAGATCCAAATTCAGTTTTTTTAAATCATTAGTTCTGTATCGAAATTACAGAGCCATAGAAAAAAGAATCATCGAATTTGGATATCATATGAAGAAGTTATGCTCATTTTCGTGGCACGAAGAATTGATGGTTCTGGCGTGGTCGCAAATGAGAACTTTTTGTCGCATTTGCGATGCGCAGTTCACAAATGCGAGATTTATGTTGCAAATGCAAATTTTCCCAGCCCTACATTATTCGTAATTGCGAGGGGTTCGCAAATGCGAATCCTAGATCGCAAATGCGACATCTGAGGCATGTTAAGTGAGGTTTTTGACGAGATTTTCACTCATTTTTTAATTTTCTCAAACTCTAAACCTCCATGGGCGATTTTTCAAGGACCCAAACTTCTCTAAATCATTGGGTAAGTGCCTCTAATCACTTTCCGATTATATTTTATGATTATATTTTAGATTTGACATCAAATTCATGAGAATCTAAAGAAAAAATTGGAAAAAATTGTGAAATTTTTCAAAAATGTAAAATGATGATTCAAATAACCAAATGGTATCAGAATTAGATAATTTTTATATGGGTGAACTCGTAGCAGAATGGGTGTTCGATATTTGTAAATTTTGTCGGGTTCTGAGGTGCGGGGCTGGGGAGTTGACTTTTGTTAACTTTTTGCAAATTGTATAAGAATCATAATTTTGTCGATTGAAATTATTTTATCTTGCATTGTTTAATGTATTCAAGTCATTTTTGGCTATATTGAGCGGAGCATTGATGAATTGGTAAAAGAATATCTAAATTGAGTATTGAATTGGCCGAATTGAAGTAAGTATCTTGCATAACCTTGTGTGGGGGACTTCCCCTAAGGATTTGAGTCTTCTATGCTAATTGTAATCCGTGGATGCAAGGTGACGAGTGTGTGCTCGGACCTATTTGTGGGAAATTTTCTCTAAGGCTCTTAGATCCTTATGTTCATATTGTGGAAAGTATTCCATTATGATTGGGATTAATAATTGCTTAAATTGCCTTTAATGCTCCATATGATGTTGTTAGTTTTTCTCTAATTCTTACGTGTTACATTGACCCTTAATTGCCTTAATTGAAGTGATTTCCTTTCTTATCGTTTTAATACTTCTTGATTGTGAGTTCCTCTATGACTTCGTGCAAACATATTACATGTCCAATTGTTTTAGTTACCGGTGTGGTTATCATGTACTTATTATGTCTTGTTTCTTTGTTGAGGTTATCATGCTTCTTGATTTTTCCGGGACCCTTATTATGTACTTGTTGATTCTCTTGCCAGGATATTATTGTTGTGCTATTGTTATCTTGCCGGGATGTTATTGCTTATGATATTGTTTCTCTTGCGGGGATATTATTGTTATAATATTGCTCCCTTGCCGGGATATTATTGCTTATGATATTGTTTTCCTAGCCGGGATATTACTGTTATACTCCTGTTCCCTTGCCGGGATTCTTTTATGATTGGTGTTGATATATAAAATGGGAGCGGGTTGCACTCCTGCAACGGTACTATATGAAATGGGAGGGGGTTGCATGCCTGCAACAGTACTCTATGAAATGCGAGCGGGGTTGCACGCCCGCAACGGTACTATATGAAATGGGAGCGGGTTGCACGCCTGCAACAATACTATATGAAATGGGAGCGGGTTGCATGCCTGCAATGGTACTACATAAAATGGAAGCAGGTTGTACGCCTACAATGGTACTATATGAAATGGGAGCGGGTTGCATGCCTGCAACGGTATTATATGAAATGGGAGCGGGTTGCACGCCTGCAACAAGAAAGAATGAAAGTGAATATTGATTCTTATGGTGAGAACGAGAGTAGAAGTACGAAGGGTGAGCCATGCACTTTCTGTTGCTGTGTTTAATGGTTGTTATCAATTCAAGTATTTTAACTGTTTAAGTTGTGATCCTTTGTGAAGGAACCCCATCGTGTTTTCAAAACTTTGCCGTATTTATATACATATTTTTCAATACTTTAAATTTCAATAATTGTTTCATCTTCAATTCATTTAGTTACTCAACTAAATTTTCTTAAACCGTCCAAGGTTATATTTTACTCAAAAATATAATTTTTACTAAGGTAATTTATTAAATTTCTTGTTAAAGGTAATATCTCATTCGATGTTGTACTTTAATTGAAAATCGTACTTTCGTTATTTAAATAATTTCTAAAAATAACTTCATCTTTTCTTGTTGAGTTCCCAATTGGTTTAGAACCTCTACTCCACTTATGTTAAATAAATCAGACTCCTTGAACATCTTAATTGCATTGGTAATGGACCCTATGAACTAAGTAACATGATAGCGTTGTTGTGTAAAGTGAGATAAATATATGGGCACAAGGTGCCAGGTGTGCTAAAAATTTGGTAATTGAGGTTATGATATGAGACATCGAGTTTGAGATGGCTGAAAATTGTTCATCAGAAACGATATGATTTATTGAGCTGACATCGCCATCCTTGTTGAGTACATTTTTACTTGTATTTGTTCCATCTATGTTGGTGTTAATTTATTTGGTTACCTTCATTTCCACCCGTGTTTCTTTTTATTATTTTAGCTGATTGTAGTTTGTTCTTTCCCTGCTATTGATATTACTATGACATTTCTAGGTTGATAATTTATTATCAAATCTTGTTCATTTCATTTGACCAGTAGGTGCCTGGATTGTTTTTCGTCACTACCCCACCGAGGATAGTCTTGATACTTACTGGGCACCACTGTGGTATGCTCATACTATACTTATACACATTTTTGTGTACAGATCTAGGTATTTTCTCGGCAGCAGTTGTGCGGGGTCGTTACAGTGGAGACTCAAGGTAAACCTGCTACAGCGCAAGCCTCGGAGTCACCTTCATTTGTACTTATTTCCATTTGTTCCTTTTCTTTCGGAGCAGTGATGTATTTCTTTTGTATAACTAATCTTACAAAGGCTTATGACTTGTACCACCGGTTTTTAGAATTGTAATTTGTTCAGAGTAATTTAATTTAAAGTTAGTAAATATCAATGTTATTTCAGTTTATGTTAGGCTTACCTAGTTTAGAGACTAGGTTCCATCAAAATTCCTTCGGAGGGATTTTTGTGTCGTGACAATTTGGTATCAGAGCACTAGGCTCATAGGTGCTATGAGTTACAAGCAGGTTTACTAGAGTCTTGGGGATCGGTACGGAGATGCCTGTACTTATCTTCAGGACGCTACCGAATTGTCAGGAAATTCCACTTTTTTCTTTCCTTATTATGCGATATTAATTCAGCTCGAGGTATATAACTTATGTTCCTCTACATCCACTCGTGTATGTGTCCGCTATGCGCCAGTGGTTCATGATGCTACAAAAAGGGCTACGAAGGAGTCAGAGATGCTCAGGCATTGTCTCAACGTGTCACCCAGACTGAAGATTTAGAGGTATTGAGAGATTATTTAATTATTCATATGGAGGTGCAATGTTTTCCGACATCTGGTTGATAAGTACGAGCTTGGGAAAGTCTAATTGGTTGACTTTTCATCGCAATTGTGGCAATGTTGCGAGGCGGATATTTATTGAGGACGGATGGTGGTATTGGGGTACCTTGTGATTGGTGTTTTGCAAGCTGGGAAAGTTAGTTTTACGGATCATCAAATGTTATTTTCTATGGCTTCGTGCTAAGTGAATGAGTCCACTAGCGGTGTTCAGATTACAGAGTCAGATTTACATAAGTTTTGATCTGAGGTATGTAATAAGTGGTATTGGAAGGTTTCCAAAATTTACATATAACTAAAGAGTCAAATCTTGCTAGGTATATATTGGGGCTTCAATGGGGGATATTACTTATCGAATATCCGAAGAAATGGTTCAGTTCAACACTGATAGGGTTAGCATGGCAATGGAAGTAATTGGTCATTTTGAATGGGAAATCTCTACTGGCATTGTGGCAGCACTCTTGGATTGGACGTTTGTGCGACTCGGTTGAGTTGGAGAGGTGCAATTCTGATGGCTTAGTTGCGTGCTGGCGGATCTCGATGGTTTGACTATGGCCTGAGTTGGGTGTCTACTATGGTCATAAAGAATATGTGTTACATTGCGGGTTCTCCTGAATCGGTATCTGAAGCTAATAGAGTGTTGGCGTCGTTGGCTACCATATGTGAAGAGTGTGAATTTTTAGAAAGGACCTTGAGTTTTGGTTTGCAGTGCATGGCTGGTAGCTTGGTGATTACTAGGTTTTGAGGCTTTTGGGGTTCATATTTTGTTACACGGCCAGAAATCCTATAGGGGTGCTTCAGCAAAATAATTGGGTGTGAGTGATATATCAGCCATTTAATTTGCGTAGTTGAGTTGGGTATCGAAAATTTCAGTATTCCTGAGGTTTGGGGCTAGATGCCCTCATGAATGGACAATTCCCTGTTTGCAGATCTTGAAGAAATGTTGAGAATGCAATAATTAATAGCATGTATTATCGATAAGTTATTGTGGACTTTTTGAAGAATACTTACCAATTTGGAAATAATCAGGACGTGAGTTGGAGGCTATTTGAAAGCTCAATGAGAATATGTATCTTGTATCAGATCAAGTTTGAGCGCTTCTGTGAGATTGTCATTATGGTTATACTACCGGGTAGAATGGATATTATTTGTTCCCCTAGTCTATGTTATATGCTACTCTTTTATGTTGTGTTAGGTGGTGAGGTTGTATGATTATTCCCCACGCATGTTGTAATTTTGTTCAGGCCTTATGGCGATGCGGGCAAGATAGCCCTCATGATGTTGATTTGTTCATTGCACCTTAGTTGTGTTGTTTTTTTCATGTTCTAGCACTTCTATTCATTGTTCCCAAAGTTTTAGTTATGCACTCTGTTGTGCCTAATATCAATATTTATGTGATCAATTGACCCGAGCATCTTGGCTTGATGAGTATTTGGGAGCGGGCTACACGCCGTAGCAGATGCTGTATGAGATACCCTTTCCTTTTGTTTATTTGAGGTTCTGTTTTTCCTCCGTGGAACAATTTGATGAAAACTATATTTTTGTTGTTGCACATGTTACACTTGTTAGAAAGTTCTTCTACTTTGCTTTTCCTTATTTGCGTTACGTAATTGAGTTATTGCTAGTTCAGTGTATGAGCTGTGTAGTGTGAGAATTTGTGTGTTTCCATGATGAGTCATCAGTTGGGATGCTTGTATTGGTCGAGATGAGGTTCTTAGACCTGATATTTGTACTATAGTATTTGGGGTGAGGAGTGCTTGGATATATGTGGTTGTTTCTGCTAAGAGTTGGGTAATTGCCCTTGGCGGGCAAAAGAGTTTCTTGACTTGTTGACTTCATGAGCAGCTATGAATATGCGCATATATCTTTATCATGGTCAGTGTTGTATAGGTCCGAAACAAGGTTATATTCACTGTGAGGTGTATTGGCGGCATTCAGGATATTATTTGAACAACTATGGTGGTCGGAGGTTATTGCATCAGGCATTTGAGTTGTGTGGAAGAGCATGTTATCGTATACTGGATTGAAATTTTGGCTCGATTCAGCTTGTTCAGGTTCATGCAGTATGATGATGTGGGATTCAGGTCCTATGATGAATTGCAGACGTTGAGGTTTGGGTTTTGTCCTAAGGTTATGGACTAAGGATGGGGTGAGACCATCAGTTAAGTTGCATTGTCAGTGACCTTAGCCTTATCGGGTCACCTTAGCCTTACCGGATCAACCTCATTTAGAGTGGAGAGGGACTCCTGGTCATTCTACCCATAGCGTTATCTCATATATGAAGTGTTAGCGAATGGTTGAGAATGGGTGTTTGGCCTATTTGGCATATGTTCGCGATTGTAGTGTCGAGGTTCCTTCTATTGATAATATTCCCGTTGTCCGTAAGTTTAATGAGGTATTTCCTTTAGACCTGCCGGGTATGCCACCCGACAGAGATATTGATTTTTGCATTGATCTGGCATCGAAAACTCAAAACATTTTTATTCTGCCATATCTTATGGCCCCGCTTGAGTTGAAATAGTTGAAGGAGGAGTTGCAAGACTTGCTTGATAAGGGCTTCATTAGGCCCAGTGTCTCATCATGGGGTGCGCCAGTGTTGTTTGTCAATAAAAAGGACAGATCGATGAGAATGTGTATAGATTACCGGCAATTGAACAAGGTCATAATCAAGAATAAGTACCCATTGCCGAGGATTGATAATTTGTTCGACTAACTTCATGGTGCCAAAGTGTTTTCTAAGATCAACTTGAGATCTAGCTACCATCAGTTGAGGATTAGGGTGTCTGATGTCCCTAAGATAGCTTTTCGCTCTCGGCACGTGCATTATGAGTTCTTGGTGATGTCGTTCGGGCTGACGAATGCCCCAACAACTTTCATGGATTTGATGAATCGAGTATCCAGGACTTACTTGGATTTGTTTGTGATAGTTTTTATTAATGATATTTTGATTTATTCCTGCAGTCAGGAGGAGCATGAGCAGCATTTGAGAGTGGTTCTTCAGAATCTGAAGGATAGTCAGCTCTATGCTAAGTTTTCGAAGTGTGAGTTCTGGTTGAGTTTAGTTGCTTTCTTGGGTCATGTGGTTTTAGTAGAGGGTATTCAGGTAGATCCAAAGAAGGTAGAGGCAGTCAAGAACTGGCCTCGACCCACATTAGCTACAGAGATTTGGAGTTTTTTAGGTTAAGCGGACTATTATAGTCGGTTCATAGGGGGTTTTCATCTATTGCAGCCCTGATAACCAGGTTTACCCAGAAGGCTACCCAGTTCAGATGGTCAGATGAGTGTGAGGCAAGATTTCATAAGCTCAAGAACGCTTTGACTACGGAACCAGTGTTGGTTTTTCCCACAGGTTCAGGGCCTTACACAATTTATTATAATGTATCTCGTATTTGACTTAGTGCGGTGTTGATGCCGGATGGCAAGGTCATTACTTATGCTTCACGGCAGTTGAAGATACATTAGAAGAACTATCCAGTTCATGATTTGGAGTTAGTAGCTATTGTTCAGGCGTTGAAGATTTGGAGGCATTATCTGTATGTCGTGGCATGTGAGGTGTTCACGGATCACAAGAGTTTGCGATACTTGTTCAAGTAGAAGGAGCTAAGTTTGAGGTACAGAAGGTGGTTGGAGGTGTTAAAAGGCTATGATATCACCATCTTATATCATCCTGGAAAGGCCAATATGGTGGCCGATGCTTTGAGTAGGAAATCAGTCAGTATGGGCAGTCTTGGGTATATTCTGGTTGGTAAGAGACCACTTGCTTTGGATATCCAAGCTTTGGCCAATCAGTTCGTGAGGTTAGATGTTTCTGAGCCCAGCCGTATATTAGCTTGCACATTTTCTCGCTCTTCATTATTGGAGCATATCCGAGATTGGCAGTATGATGATCCTCATTTATGTGTTCTTAGAGACACGGTGCATCATGGAGATGCTAAGCAGGTCACACTAGGAGATGATGGAGTTTTGAGAATGCACGGTCAAGTTTGTGTGCCAAATGTGGATGGACTTCGAGAGTTGATTCTAGAGGAGGCCCATAGTTCTCGGTACTCTATTCATCCGGGAGCCGCTAAGATGTATCAGGATTTGCGGCAGCATTATCAGTGGAGGAGAACTAAGAAGGACATTGTTGCGTATGTGGATTGGTGTTTGAATTGTCAGCATGTTAAATACGAGCATCAGAGGCCTGGTGGTTTGTTCCAGAAGATTGAGACTCCTGAGTGGAAGTGGGAGCGTATCACTATGGAGTTCATTGTTGGACTCCCACAGACTTAGAGGAAGTTTGATACAGTGTAGGTTATTGTTGATAGGCTGACCAAGTCAGCAGATTTCATTCCTGTGGCAGTCTTCTATTCTTTTGAGAGGTTTGCTAAGATCTATATCCGCGATATTGTTCGTCTTCACGGTGTGCCTGTGTCCATCATATCGAGGTACATAGTTTACCTCATATTTCTGGAGAGCAGTTTAGCGAGAGTTTGGAACACGGGTTGAGTTGAGCACAACATTTCATCCTCAGACGGACGGGCAGTCCGAGCGGATTATTTAGATTTTTGAGGATATGCTCCCAGCTTGTGTGATTGATTTTGGAGGCTCATGGGATTAGATTCTTTCCTTTAGTGGAGTTTTCCTACAACAACAGCTACCAGTTGAGTATCCAGATGGATCCTCATGAGTCTTTATATGGTAGGTGGCATCGGTCGCCGGTTGTATAGTTTGATCCGGGAGAGGCTCGGTTGTTGGGTACAGATCTAGTATAGGATGCGTTGGACAAGATCAGGATCATTCAGGATAAACTTCGTACAGCTCAGTCCATGCAAAAGAGTTATGACAACCGTAAGGTTTGTGATTTGGCATTCTTGGTCGGTGAGCGGGTATTGCTTTAGGTATCGCCTATGAAGGGCGTAATGAGATTTGGAAAGAAGGGCAAGCTTAGCCCTAGGTTCATTGGCCTATTTGAGATTCTTTATCGAGTGGGAGAGGTGACTTACAGACTTTCGTTGCCGCCGAGCTTATCAGTCGTGCACCTAGTGTTCCATGTGTCCATGCTTCGAAAACATCACGGCGATCCATCCCACGTGTTAGACTTCAGCACTGTCCAATTGGATAAGGATTTGTCCTATGAGGAGGAGCCGGTAGCTATTCTAGACCGACAGGTTCGCCAGTTGAGATCATAGAGTTTCCCATCTGTTCGTGTTCAGTGGAGAAGTCAGCCTGCTGAGGCATTGACCAAGGAGTCCGATCTGATATACGGAGCCATTATCCCCATCTTTTCCCCGACTCAGGTACTTCCTTCTTATGTCCATTCGAGGACAAACGGTTGTTTTAGAGGTGGAGGATGTGATAACCCAAAAATTCATCACTTGTTTTAGAAACAAATTCAGTGTTCCAAGGCCTAAAAATCTCCTTTTTACCTCACCTCGATTTGCGTGTGCAGTCCAGGCACGTAGTCGGAAAGCTATTATATAAAAATCTGTGAAAATGATGAATTTTTCCTTTAAAATGAACTTAAGGTTACTTCAGTCAACATTTTGAGCAAATAGACCCGGATCCTTGTTTTGACAATCCTGGGAGGTCCGTAGGAAAATATGGGACTTGGACATATGCCCGGAATCAATTTCTGAGGTCCCAAGCCCGAGAAATAAATCTTTAAAGAAAATTATTTTATAAAAAATATATGAGTTTTTGAAAATGAAATGTGTTTGAAATTTGATGGTATCGCGCCAGTATCTTAGTTCCGGAACCCGGTACAAGTCTTATATGTGATTTAAGATGAGTCTGTGAAATTTGGTAAGAAATGGTTGAAATGACGTGAATCAGACCTTAAATGAGAAAATTTTGGAAAATTTGATGTTCTTAAGTAATTTCATGATTTTGATGCTAAGTTCATAATTATTGGTGCTATTTTGGTGATTTGAGAGCACGGGCAAGTCTGTATGAAGTTTTTAGGTTGGTGTACATGTTTGGTTTGGAGCCCCGAGGGCTCGGGTGAGTTTTGGATAGGCCACAGGGTGGAATTTGGACTTGGAAAATTGCAAGTTTTCAGCTGGTATGATCAGGTCTGCAGGCTTCGCAAATCCAAAGCCTGGCACGCACATGCGACAAATCCTCACAAATGCGAAGAGTGGACCTAATGCAGCCTTAGTCGCAAATGCGACTGTTTTCTTGCAAATGCGATCTTGCATTTGCGAATGGTCTCTTGCATTCGAAGAGGACCGGAAAGCTTATTGGGTCGCAAATGCGAAAGTCCCAGTTTTCTGAGGGGTCGCAATTGCGAACCCTGGGCGTAATTGCGGCATTAGAGACCTGTAAATTCACACTTATATGCATTTTCAACCATTTTTCATATTTTTTTAAAACCAAGACACTATAGGTCAATTTTTCAAAGGCTATTTTTTCTCCAAATCGGTTGTAAGTTATTTCTAACTCATTTTCTTCAATCTTTAACATCTTTTCACATGATTTCAACTCAAAATCAAAGGTTTTCATGGGGGAAATTGGGTGTTTTGGGTTGAACCTATGTTTTTTAAATTTTGGGGATTTGGACCTCGATTTGAGGTTCGATTTTAAAACAAATTATATATTTGAGTTCGTGAGTGAATGGTTAGTCGGGTTTTGGTTCGAATCTCGGGTTTTGACCATGTAGGCCCAGGGTCAATTTTTGACTTTTTGGGAAAACCTTTAGAAAACTTATTTCCATGTATTAGAATTGATTCATTTAGCACTTATTGAAATAATTAAGTAACTTATGGATAGATATGAATGAATTGGCGGTGGAATCAAGAGGTAAAGCGATAGTTGAGGCTTGAAGACATCAAGGTAAGTGCTTGGTCTAAACTTAGCTTGAGGGATTAGGAGTTGTGTCCTATTTTCTATGTGTTATTTTTTGAGTACGACGTATAGCCCGTGAATCTTATGTTATGATTAATGTGACTCCATTTCTACTGTTCATGTTTAATGCAGTGGTTGCTATTGTTGAGCAAAGCTTGTGGAAAGAATATTGGTAATTGTATATTGAAGAGCATTGGCTCAAGTTGTAAAGTGATTTGTGGAAGTAAATGTGAAAATGAGAATAGGATTATGGTATTGATCCCTTGCCAGGACATTGTTTCTTTTAATGTTGTTTTGATATTGGTCCCTTCTTGGGGTTTTATTATGATTCATTTATTCCTTGCCCTTATTGTTTGTGTTTGTTGTTTGGGTGAGGAAGAGTGTAAAGCATGAAGGGTGATGTCGTGAATTGTTTTGGTGAGATTGTGTTAAAGCACGATGGGTGATGCCGTGTATGATTTTGTGAGGAAGTGTGTAAAGCACGAAGGATGATGTCGTGCCAAACCATGTACTATTCCGTGCCGATTACATTGATTTTATGCTGAATATGAGAGTAAAAGCACGAAGGGTGGTGTCGTTCAGTTTATATTGATTTTTAAGGTGAGGATGAGAGTAAAAGCACGAAGGGTGATGTCGTGCACTTGTTTGATTTCTGATTCTTGTTGATAACTGAATTGTGGTGTTCCATATATTTAACTATTGTCCTCCTGTTGCCATTTGGTATTTCCTCGCAGCATGTTTTCCCCTCCTATCCTTGACTGGATATTTCTGCTTCTATTTTTTTATGTACATTATTTATCTGTACAGGTTTATTTGATAGTCTGGTCCTAGACTCGTCACCACTCCACCGAGGTTAGGCTAGGCACTTACTAGCACATGGGGTCGGTTGTGCTGATACTACACTCTGCACTCTTTTGTGCAGATCCCAGTGATGTAGATTTCAAACCGCAGTGAGATTTCTGCTCCTTGTTTATTAGGCGTCCCGAGGTAGTCCTGCAGGTGTCTGCAGGCCTTGACATCTCTCTCTATCTATTTTCCTGTCTCTTTTATGTAATCCCATAGATAGTATTTTGTTATTTCTTTCAGACCTTTATTTGTAGTACTCTTAGACAGCCTGTGGAGTTGTGACACCAATCTTTGGTAGATTTGTTATGGAATGGTATTAGCAGGATTATTAAAACTTGAAATTCAATCTTCCGCTTGTTAAATTTTGTTGATTGTTAACTGTTGGCCTATAACTGTTAACAAATTTAAAAATAGAAACAAGGAAAATAATTCAGTTGATTGGCTTGCCTAGCTTTCACTAGTAGGTGCCATCAGGACTCTTGAGGGTGGGAAATCTGGGTCGTGACAAGTTGGTATTAGAGCTCTAGGTTACATAGGTCTCACAATTCACAAACAACCTTAGTAGAGTCTGAGGGATTGGTATAGAGACGTCTGTATTTATCCCCAGAGGCTATAGTGTTAGGAAAAACTTCACATCTATTCTTTCCTGTCATGCGGTTTGGTTTCTCAATGCTAATTTAATTTCTAATATGTTCTTTCGCAGATGCCGAGAACACACACTTCCTAATTCGCTAATCAGTAGCTCGAGCCCCCAGTAGTATCTCCCACAAGGAGTAGGCGATGTTGAGGCCATGCTAGAGGTTGAGGTAGGGGAAGAGCTCAGCCCGGAGCAACGACACCAGTGGCGGAGCCTCAAGTTGAGTTAAACGAGGAGGTTCTGGCCCAACTTAGGTCCCAGAGGGGTTCATTGCTACCCAAGTACTTCAGGATGCTCTGGTCCGTCTAGTGGGCCTCATGGAGGGTGTCACCCAGGCAGGCTTGCTTCTTGTAGCACCAGCAGTCTCTCAGGCTGGAAGAGGGGCCCAAACTCCAGCTACTCGCACTTTAGAGCAGGTGGCTCCCCAGTTTCAGACTCCAGCAGCTTAGCCAGTTGGATCAGTTCAGCCGAGTGTAATAGCCCAGACCGGTGATAGAGCAGCTATGATTGTCGATGCCTTATGGAGATTGGATAGGTTTACCAAGATCTTCACTGCCACTTTTAGCGGTGCATCTTCTGAGGATCCCTAGTATTATCTAGATAGCTGTCACGAGGTTCTCAAGGACATGGGGATAGTGGAGACCAATGGGGTTGATTTTGCTACTTTTCGCTTATCTGGATTCACCAAGACTTGGTGGAGAGATTACTATTTGTGTAGACTAATCGGATCACCAGCTTTGACTTGGGAGCAGTTTACTCGGCTATTCTTGTAGAAGTTTCTTCCCATTACTCAGAGAGAGATCTATCGGAGGTAGTTTGAGCACCTCCAGCAGGGTTCTATGACTATGACTGTTACTCAGTACGAGACAAGGTTTATCGAGTTGGCCCGTCATGCTCTACTTATGCTTCCTACTGAGAGAGACAGAGACAGAGAGAGTGAGGAGGTTCATTGAGGGACTTATCTAGCCTATTTGACTCCAGATGGATAAGGAGATCGGGAGTGAGATTTTTTTCCAGGAGGCAGCTAATATGGCCGGAAGGGTTGAGATGGTCTTATCATAGGGAGGCAGTCAGGTGTCTGACAAGAAGCATCATCATTCAGGCAAATTCAGTGGTGCATTGTCTGTAGGTAGGGATTCATATGGTAGAGGCCATCCTCCTAGGCCTTTTCAGTTGGCACTTCAGGTTTCTCATGGTGCTTCAGGTGGTCGTGGTTCTCACATGCAGTATTCTGATCAGCAGTCCTCAGTGCACCACCAGCTCCTATCAGTGCACCGCCGCTCTAGAATTTTTGGGGAGGCCATTCAGGTCGTCAGGGTCAGAAGTCTTAGCCACCGAGGACTTGTTATACTTGTGGTGATATGGGTTATATTGCTAGATTTTGTCCACAAGCACTGAGCAGCTCTCAGCATCCGAGTTCCCGTGCCATGATTCAGGCACCGAGTGTTCCACAGCCCGCCCAGCTAGCCAGAGGTAGAGGTAGAGGTGCTAGAGGTGGAGCTCAGGCCACTAGAGGTAGAGGCCAGTCAGCAGTAGGCCATCCCAGAGATGTAATCCGGGGTGGTGGGGCCCAGCCCCAATTTTATGCTCTTCCAGCTAGGCCGGAGGCTAAGGCTTCCGATGTAGTTATCATCGGTACGGTTCCGATTTGTAATAGGGATGCTTTAGTGTTATTTGATCCAGGGTCTACATACTTCTATGTGTCATCTTATTTTGCACCGTATCTTTTCATGCCTTGTAATTCTTTAAGTACTCCTGTTTATATGTCTACACCGGTGGGTGATTCTATTTTGGTAGATCGTGTTCACCGTTCTTGTGTGATTGTGATTGGGGGTTTTGAGACCCAAGTAGACTTATTATTGTTCGACATGGTTGATTTTGATGTCATACTAGGGATGGACTAGTTATCACCTTACCACACCATCTTGGATTGTCATGCCAAGACAGTGACCTTAGCCTTATCGGGTCTACCTCGTTTAGAGTTGAGAAGGGGTGTTTGGCCTATTTGGCATATGTTCGTGATTCTAGTGCCGAGGTTCCTTCTATTGATTGTGTTCCTGTTGTCCGTGAGTTTATTAAGGTATTTATTTCATACCTGTCGGGTAGGCCACTCGATAGAGATATTGATTTTTACATCGGTCCGGCTCCGAAAACTCAGCCCATTTCTATTCTTCCACATCGTATGGCCCCGCCTAAGTTGAAAGAGTTGAAGGAGCAGTTGCAAGACTTGCTTGATAAGGTCTTCATTAGGCCCAGTGTCTCACTATGGGGTGTGCTGGTGTTGTTTGTCAAGAAGAAGGACAGATTGATGAGAAAGTGTATAGATTACCCGTAATTGAACAAGGTCACAATCAAGAATAAGTACCGATTGCCGAGGATTGATGATTTGTTCGACCAGCTTCAGGGTGCACAAGTGTTTTCTAAGATCAACTTGAGATCTGGCTACTATAAATTGAGGATTAGGCCATCCAATGTCCCTAAGTTAGCTTTTCGTACTCGGTACGGGCATTATGATTCTTGGTAATGTCGTTCGTGCTGACGAATGCCCCAGTAGCTTTCATGGATTTGATGAACCGAGTGTTCAAGACTTACTTGGATTCGTTCGTGGTAGTTTTCAATAATGATATTTTGATTTATTCCCACAGTCAGGAGGAGCATGAGCAGCATCTCATAGTGGTTCTTCAGGCTCTGAGGGATAGTCAGATGTATGCTAAGTTTTCGAAGTGTGAGTTCTGGTTGAGTTCAGTTGCTTTCTTGGGTCATGTGGTTTCAGCAGAGGGTATTCATGTAGATCCAAAGAACATAGAGGTAGTCAAAAACTGGCCTCGACCTACATCAGCTACAGAGATCCGGAGTTTCTTAGGTTTAACGGGCTATTATCGTCGGTTCGTAGAGAGGTTGTCATCTATTGCAGCCCCGATAACCAAGTTGACCCAAAAGGGTTCCCAATTCAGATGGTCAAATGAGTGTTAGACAAGCTTTCAGAAGCTCAAGACAGTTTTGACTACGTCACCAGTGTTTGTTTTGCCCACAGGTTTAGGGCCTTACATAGTTTATTATCATGTATCTTGTATTAGACTTGGTGCGGTGTTGATTCAGGATGGAAAGATCATTGCCTATGCTTCACGACAGGTGAAGATACATGAGAATAACTGTCCAGTTCATGATTTGGAGTTAGCAGTCATTATTCACGCATTGAAGATTTGGAAGCATTATCTGTATGGCGTGGCATGTGGGGTGTTCACGGATCACAAGAGTTTGCAATACCTGTTCAAGCAGAAGGAGCTAAATTTGAGGCAGAAAAGGTGGTTGGAGCTATTAACAGACTATGATATCACAATCTTATATCATCCGGGAAAGGCCAATGTGGTAGCTGATGCTTTGAGTAGGAAGTCAGCCAGTATGGGCAGTCTTGCGTATATCCCTATCGATGAGAGACCGCTTGCTTTGGATGTTCATGCTTTGGCCAATCAGTTTGTGAGGTTGAATATTTCTGAGCCTAGCCGTATATTAGCTTGCATAGTTGCTTGGTCTTCTTTATTGGTGCGTATTAGATATCGACAGTATTATGATCCTCATTTATGTGTTCTCAGAGACACGGTGCAGCACGGAGATACCAAGCAGGTCACACTAGGAAATGATAGAGTTTTGAGGATGTAGGGTCGTGTTTGTGTGTCAAATGTAGATGGAATTCAAGAGTTGATTCTAGAGGAGGCCCGTAGTTCCCGGTATTCTATTCATCCAGGCGCCGCCAAGATGTAGCAGGATTTGCGGCAGTATTATTGGTGGAGGAGAATGAAGAAGGACATTGTTGCGTATGTGGCTCGGTGTTTGAATTGTCAGCAGGTTAAGTACGAGCATTAGAGGCCTGATTGTTTGTTCCAGAAGATTGAGATTCCTGATTGGAAGTGGGAGTGTATCACTACAGACTTTGTTGTTGGACTCCTACAAACTCAGAGGAAGTTCGATGCAGTGTGGGTTATTGTTGATAGGCTGACCAAGTCAGCATATTTCATTCCTGTGGCAGTCTCCTATTCTTCTGAGAGGTTAGCTGATATCTATATCCGGGAGATTGTTCGTCTTTATGGTGTGCCCATGTCCATCATCTCGGACCGAGGTACGCAGTTTACCTCACATTTTTGGAAAGCAATTCAGCGAGAGTTGGGCACATAGGTTGAGTTGTGCACAACGTTTCATCCTCAGATGGATGGGCAGTCCGAGCGGACTATTCAGATTTTCGAGGATATGCTCTGAGCTTCTGTCATTGATTTTGGAGGCTCGTGGGACCCGTTCTTGCCTTTAGTGGAGTTTTCCTACAACAACAACTACCAGTCGAGTATCCAAATAGCTCGTTATGAAGGTTTATATGGTAGGCGATGTCGGTCACCGGTTGGATGGTTTGAGCCGGGAGAGGCTCGGTTGTTGGGTATGGATCTAATACGGGATGCCTTGGACAAGGTCAGGATCATTCAGGATAGACTTTGTACAGATCAGTCCAGGCAAAAGAGTTATGCCGACCATAAGGTTTGTGATTTGGCATTCATGGTCGGTGAGCGAGTATTGCTTCGGGTGTCGCCTATGAAGGGCATGATGAGATTTGGAAAGAAGGGCAAGCTTAACTCTAGGTTCATTGGCCCGTTTGAGATTCTTGATAGAGTGGGAGAGGTGGCTTACAGACTTGTGTTTCTGCCGAGCTTATCAACCATGCACCAGTGTTTCACGTGTCCATGCTTCGGAAGTATCACGACGATCCATCCTACGTATTATACTTCAGCACTGTCTAGTTGGACAAGGATTTGTCCTATAAGGAGGAGCCGATACCTATTCTAGACCGGCAAGTTCGTCAGTTGAGATCAAAGAGTTTCCCGTCTATTCGTGTTCAGTAGAGAGGTTAGCCTGCTGAGGCATCAACCTGGGATTCCGAGTCCGATATACGAAGCCGTTATTCCCATATTTTCCCCAACTTATGTACTTCCTTCTTATGTCCGTTCAAGGACGAACAGTTGTTCTAGAGGTTAGGGGTGTACAAGCCAAACCATCAAGCCAAACCGAACCGACGAACCAAGTCAAACCGAAGAAAAAAACCGACTTGTGGTTTGGTTTGGTTGGTTTGGCGTTGGAAAATAAAAAATCGATCGCTCTTGGTTTGGTTTGGCATTAAGAAAAAATAAGTCAAACCGAATCTAAACCAAACCGACGTTATATATAAATAAATTTTAGAAATTTTATACATAAAAAATAATCATTAAAATCTAATTTGTAA